>JAQZBX010043098.1:0-21786 GCA_029593785.1 Cabassous unicinctus | reverse complement strand
TTATGAAGCCAACATCACCCTAATACCAAAGCCAGATAAAGATTCCACAAGAAAAGAAAATTACAGACCAATCTCTCTAATGAACATAGATGCAAAAATTCTCAACAAAATACTTGCAAATCGAATCCAATAGCATATCAAAAGACTTATACATCATGACCAAGTGGGATTTATTCCTGGTATGCAAGGCTGGTTCAACGTAAGAAAATCAATCAATGTAATACACCACATTAACAAATTGAAGGGAAAAAACCACATGATCATCTCAATCGATGCAGAAAAGGCATTCGAAAAAATCCAGCATACTTTTTTGATAAGAACACTTCAAAAGATAGGAATAGAAGAAAAACTCCTCTATATGATAATAGGCATATAAGAAAAACCCACAGCCAACATCATACTCAATGGGGAAAGGTTGAAAGCTTTGCCTCTGAGATTGGGAACAAGACAAGGATGCCCACTGTCACCATTGTTATTCAGCATTGTACTAGAAGTTCTAGCTAGGGCAATTAGACAAGAAAAAAAAATTAAAGGTGTCCAAATAGGAAAAGAGGAAGTAAAACTCTCACTTTGTGAATGACATGATCCTATACTTAGAAAATCCTGAAATATCCATGACAAAGCTACGTGAACGAATAAATGAGTTCAGCAAAGTGGCAGAATACAAGATCAACATGCAAAAATCAGTAATGTTTTTGTACACTAGTACTGAACAACCTGAGGAGGAAACGGGGAAAAATTCCATTTTCAATAGAACAAAAAGACTCAAATACCAGGAGTTAATTTAACCAAAGTACAGGACCTATATGCAGAAAACTACAAAGCAATGCTAAAAGAAATTTTAAAAGACCTAAACAAATGGAAAGACACTCTGTGTTCATGGATTGGAAGAATAAATATCGTGAAGATGTCAATCTTGCCCAAACTGATTTATAGATTCAATGCAATGCCAATCAAAATCCCAACAGCTTACTTTACAGAATTAGAGAAGGCAATTACCAAATTCATCTGGAAGGGTAATTGCACCCGAATAGCCAGAAGCAGTCTAAAAAAGAAGAGCAATGTGGGGGGAATTTCACTGCCTGACCTTGAAACATATTACAAAGCTACAGTGGTCAAAACAGCATGGTACTGGCGTAAAGATAGACACATCGATCAGTGGAATAGAATTGAGAACCCAGAAATAAACCCTCACTTATACAGTCAACTGGTTTTTGACAAACCTACCAAGCCCACGCTAATGGGAAAAAACAGTCTCTTCAACAAATGGTGTTGGGAGAACTGGATATCTATAACCAAAAGAATGAAAGAGGACCCCTATCTCACCCCCTATTCAAGAATTAACTCAAAATGGATCAAAGACCTAAATATAAAAGCCAGGACCATAAAACTACTAGAAGAAAATGTAGGGAAACATCTTTAAGACCCTGTAGTGGGTGGTAGTTTCTTGGACCTTACATCCAAAGCACGTGCAACGAAAGAAGCAGCAGATAAATGGAACCTCCTCAAAATTAAACACATTTGCACCTCACAGGACTTTGCCAAAAGGGTGAAAAGGCAGCCAACTCAGTGGGAAAAAATATTTGGAAATCTCATATCTGATAAGGATTTAATATCCAGGATATATAAAGAGATGTTACAACTCAACAATAAAAAGACAAATGACCCAATTAAAAAATGGGCAAAAGACTTGAATAGACATTTCTCCAAAGAAGAAATACAAATGGCAAAAAAATACATGAAGAAATGCTCAACGTCACTCATGATTAGGGAAATGCAAATCAAAACTACAATGAGATATCATTTCACACCTATCAGAATGGCCACTATTAAAAAGAGAACTACAAGTGTTGGAGAGGATGTGGAGAGATAGGAACACTTCTTCACTGTTGGGGGGAATGTAGAATGGTACAGCCACTGTGCAGGACTGTTTGGCAGTTCCTAAAGAAGTTGAATACAGACTTGCCACATGACCCTGCAATACCACTACTGGGTATATACCCAGAAGAACTGAGAGCAGTGACACGAACAGACATCTGCACACCGATGTTCAAGCAACATTATTCACCATTGCCAAAAGCTGGAAACAACCCAGGTGCCCATCAACAGAAGAGTGGATAAACAAAATGTGGCACATACATACAGTGGAATATTACTGAGGTGTAAGAAGAAATGAAGTCGTAAAGCTTATGACAACATGGATGAACCTGAAGAACATTATGTTGAGCAAAGCAAGCCAGACACAAAAGGACAAATACTGTATGACTGCGTTACTATGAACCAAACATATTGTGAAACATATTGTTTGATTCAAAAAAAATTTTGTATGTATCCAGTACATTTGAGAAATGTATATATTTATTCATCTTGTTTACTTTTTAGTTTTCAATTGTTTATATTTTCAATTATTAAATGTACAAAATTTTTAAAAAGTGAAGAGATTAAAGTGTAAACAAGCTTTTATCCTGACAATTATGAATTATTAATATTAAAAACACGTGGCAGGGGGACGGATGTGGCTCAAATGGTTGGGAGTCCGTCTCCCATATGGAGGGACCCGGGTTCGATGCCCCAGGACATCCCGGTAAAAAAAAGAAAACAAACGTGGCAAGAAAAAAAGAGAGCAGGCAGTGAGGCCTGCGAGCCCAGTCTCCCCAGCTCAGTAGCTACTCAAGCACCTGCGCACCAAGTGCTGCTCTGGGCGCGTGCAGAGCCCATGAGCACAGTGCAAAGACAGGCCCCTCGCGCACGTCCGGCGTGCGCAGCCCGGCCGCCAGTGTGCCACGTGGTGAACGCGCGTGCTCTCACCTTCCGCCAGCCTGCAGCGCTCTCGCTCATCACGCTCACAGGCCTGCGGGTTGTACCTATGTAGGTGCCAACCACCACCCAGAGCAGGCCGAGAATGTTCCAGCACCACAGAGGCTTCACCCCCGCCCAGTTAGTAAGCACCTCCCACTGGTGACCGCTCTTCTGACCCTGGCCACTGTAGCAATTTTGCATTGTTTATGAATTCCAAAAACAGGTATTAGATTGTTTGTAAACCTGGTCTGTTCCTCTGGGCGTGATTAAATTATGATTAGGGATTTGATTCGGCCACATCAGTAGGACCTTGAGTCCCTGACCCCTTGGTGGGCAGAGACTCACAGTAAAAACGACAGGGCAGAGCAGAGTTGGAGTTTTGATGCTGGAGGCCCGGGAAGTAAACACAGGAGAAGAACAGAGGAATAGAGACAGCTCCACAGACTCGGCAGAGGCCCTGGGAAAACAGAGGGCCTGATAATCTACAGCTGACTTTGTGGAGAGACCAGAGCAGCTGAGCCCAGAGAGAAATGAGCCCCAGGAGAGAGATGAGAATTATCCCAGCCTACAGCTGAGATTGGAAGAAGCTGGGACCACGGAGCCTTAGGAGGAAGAGGGAGGCTGGACCTCAGAGACCGGCAGCCGTCTTGCCCCAGCACGTGGCAACAGACTCTGGTGAGGGAAATAACTTACACTTTATGGCCTTGTGACCGTGAGCTTCTACCCCAAATAAGCACCCTTCATAAAAGCCAGCAGGCTTCTGGCGCTCTGCATCAGCTCCCCGTTGGCTGACTAGTACAGCCACCATGGAACCAATTTGCCTGCTCTTAACTTTTTTGTCTGGATTCTTTTACTCAAAAGTTATGTCTGTGAGAATCCTCCCTGTTGTGTGCAGCTGTAGCTCCCTTGTGTTCACTGTAGCACAACATTCCATTACAAAAAACAGAAGGTAAACCACAATTTAACCATTAAAAAAAAAAGAGCTAGCTTCCAACTTCTTAAAGGGTCTTGGGCGCCCCCCAGAAGGCGCAGGCCCACTGTCTCCCGTTCCCAGCAAGCTGGCAGGAGGTGCTGACGCTGCAGCTCTGGGGACCACGCTTCCGAGAACCAGGCTCCGGACAAGCCCCTTTAAGTCAAACCCCGCAGGCACCGTTTTTTGTTTGTTTTGCCCCCTCCGGAGACGGCGCCCTCATGTTTGCTCGTTGTTTGCGCTCATTTTCCTCGCTGTCTGCTCATTGTTTCTGCTCATCGTCTGCCTTCTTTAGGAGACACTGGGAACCGAACCCAGGACCTCCCACGTGGGAGCCACAGGCACCGTGGGAGCCACAGGCACCGTTTCCAGGCGGCCTGGAGGCAGTACCTGGCCATGTCCTTGCTGACCGTGCTCCTCATTTCGTCCTCCTCGACGGCACTGCCCCAGTCTGCACACCTGGCACGGGGCTTCGGGCCTTCAGGAGTGGTAAAGCTGCAAAGCAAGACGAGACGCACCTTGGCGCCAGGCCACCCACCTCAGGAAAGAGCGGGGGCTGCAGGGTGCCTGGGCGGCCTGCCTGAAGCCCCTCTGCGTTCCCTGGGCTTCTGCTGCGTGCTCAGTGTGCCAGCGGTGGCTGAACGAAGGGCACACAGCCCAGCAGACAGGCAGGGCCAGCAAGGCACCCCAGTACCAGGGCGGGGCCCAGGACCAATGGAGCCATCCCACTTGGACTTGGAGGTTTCCCCTAACACCCGCGGCGCCGTGCAGCCGCTCCGCACGAAAGCTCAGAACACATGACACCGACTAAACGGGAGACACACGCCCACGCAACAGTCTTGAGTGACTGTTGCAGGCACCACCGGGAGCTGGCTAACCCTAACCCAGCACCTCCGCTCAAGCTCAAGGCACTCTTTAGACGAGACGAGACTCTCTGAGAGCTTAAGGCTTTGATGCCAAGAGAACCAGCAGCTGGAAGTACAGGTGTCTGCTGTTTATATATTAGATCTAAACTTCCCTTTTAGTTTTCCTTGCCTATTTTTCTATTGGCCACCTCGGTATATCGAAACTAGCTGCTACTAAGTTCAGCTGCAATAAGAAACTTCCCATATTCTAGCTGCAAACCAAATAGTATACTTTGAAGATGCAACTAGAATTAACCAACGAGGGAGTCCCTCATGCTATCATCTTCCTTTACAGAAAAACAAATTAGACTTCTAAAAGTAAATTTCTAAGCCTTAACGATGGTTGGAAAAGTCCAAAACCAAGTTAGCTGACTAACAGAAAGTTAAATTGACTCAGCAATTGCTTAGCAGACCCCGACTGGGACCAGATGAGGGGCGTCAGGCTTACACACCGATGTTCCCGCCGGTGCGTGGGCCACTAGAGGGCTCAGGCCGCGCTTACGCACTGCCCCACATGCTGGTGGGGTCACAGGGAGTGCCGCTAGTGGAGTGAAGGCCACTTCTGACCTCAAGTTCCCCACTCTTCCTCTCACCTGAGAATGAGAGGATTCGGAGAGAGAACACCCCAAGAAAAAAACAAAGCCTGCCACTTCACACAGGGTCCGGACCAACCGTTCCCTGCTCTCCCCCCACTAAGGAACACCCCCCTGCTGAGGCAGGGAGCCCCCAGAACAGCTTCTCTCCCCCATCCCACTCCTGAGCCTGGGTAGGAGGGAGCCCTCCTCGTCACCCACTCGCAGGCCACTCTCCCTCTTTCAAGCTAACGCATCCTTGTGCACCCCAAACACTCCTTGTTGCCTGCTGCCGACCTCCTGGCTACCCCACCTCGCGCGGGACCTACTGCCACAATTCGAGCACCCCACGAGCTCTTGCTTGTGAGGACAGATCCCTGCTCACAGCCAGGCAGTGTGAGCGCTCATGAACGGAGACCACAAAGGAGCGGGCAGAGGTGCTTCAGGCGGTGCGACCTGCTGTGCAGGAAAAGGAAGTTGGAGGGCAACAGGGAGCTGTGGTGGTGGCTCGTCTGACGGGCGGCTCACGGACGGGGCGCTCCTGCCACAGAGGAAGACCAAGGCTGTTGCGGCAGCCCAGCTAGCCAGGGGACGCCTGAGGGGACGCCACAGCCGCTTCAGCCAAACGGGCCACACCTGGAGGGCCCAGAGCCCCAGGAAGGTCCGTCTTCACAGGCTTGCTTCTCTGCCTCTAGCTCCAGGGCTGTCCTACACGCCCCTCGGTGGCCCCATGTGGCCCCCAATCCTTAAGTGTCCCAGGTCTAGGTGCCTAACCGGCCCTTCCTAACCAGCTGCCTTGGCACATCTGCCCCTATCTTCTCCACAAGCCACACAACTGCTCAAGCCCGATGGCATCCGACCCATCAGCAAGTCCTTACTGGTTCTGCCTTCAAAACCCTGGCCTCCAGAACCACCTTTCAAACCACGGCCCCTGGCCCGCTTTCTACTAAGCACCCCTCTACACACCCCAGCTCCATCCTTCTCTGGTCCATTTCAACAGGCCAAGTGCACCCCCTCCGGGGGCCGGGGTGGAGAAGCACCCAGGAGAGGCCGTCCTGCCCACGGGGCCCTCCAGCTCCTTCCTTTCAGACGCTCTCGGCCCAGGCGTCAGCCCCTTTGATGTGCTGACCCCACCCACGCCCGCCCCAGACACTGCACAACACAAGGGGACCTCGCCTAGAAGACGCTCCAGAAGGCGGACAAGTGCTGTGGGCAAAAGGCCCGTCGGACAGAGATGCGGGAATCGCAGCTGACTCTCATCGCGCGTGGGGGCTCCTGCTGGCCGACCCTGCTCACTGCTCCGGCCCCGAAATCGCAAGGGTAAGACAAAAGCCGCGGCTGCCCCGTGGCAGGTGTCCGTGGCCACGCAGGCGCTGGCTCGCGCGAAGCCGCCTCCCCGGGCCTGCAGTGCTCCCCACCCGGCCGTGCGGACCAGCGGCGCGCAGCTCCGCCCGCTCCCCGGCCCGCGGGCCCCCCGGCGGCTGCACCTCCCGAGGAGTGGGGGCACGTCGGGCCGGCTCCCACCAGAGTGGGCCCGCAGCCCCCGCCCCTCGGCAGCAAGCCGGCCCAGGCGCAGGCGCCCCCCGCTCCCACCTCTCGGGCCTGCGGTCCGCCCTCCCGGGCGCGTCTCTGTCCGGACACGCGGGCGTCGCCGGGTCCTCGTCCTCGGGCTTCCTGCGCTTGCCGTCGGCTCTGCGCTTCCGCCCCAGGGGCCACCTCGCCAGAGAGCGCGGGCTGCGGGCAAGACAGCGCGGGTCAGCGGGGCCCCAGGCCCCCGCGCCCGAGGGCGGCCCCCGCTTCCGGCCCGGCCTCACCTGGCGTCGCCGTACCTGGGGGGGCTTCGCGGGCGGCAGGCCATGGAGCGCGGGGGGCGCGGAGGTGTCGGCGGCGGGCGCGGGGCGGGCGACGGCGATGCGGGGCTGGCCGGGACCACGCTCGTCGCGCCGGCGCTGACAGGCTCTGCGCGCGCGGCCCGCCCCCAACCGCTCTTATGCGGCCGCCGGGCCCCGCCCCCCGGGCTCCCGCGCGCGCCGGCGCCGGGAGAGACCATCGGGCCCAGGCGGAGGGGAACCGGCTGGCCGCGTGCGCCTCGGAGGCTGCCTGCGTGTGGCCTGAGTTCCCGGCCCGCGGGGAACCCCGAGCCGCAGCTCCGTGCGCTGCCGTGAGAGCAGGCGGGCCGCCGCCGCCCCGTTCCCTGAGGAGGAGTCCGAAGGGAAGGTCACACACACCCCCGGCCTGGAGGCGTCCGGGCCGCCGCGGACCCCTCGGACGCTGATTGGCCGCGCCTTCGCGGGTGGGGGAGGGGTATTGGCGGGAGATTCGGGCGCGCGCAGGGCGGGCGCTCGGAGGGGGCGGGCGGTGCGTCTCCGATTGGGCCCGGCTTGGGTGAGGGTGCGCCACCTATTGCCCCCGCCCAAGCCGGGGAGCTTCTCCGATTGGCCCGTCCCAGGTCGGAGCGCATCTCCAATTGGCCCAGACCAGGCGGGGGCGTGCCCTCGTGCTGGCGGGAACCTGGAACCCGGAAGGCGCCGTCCTTTCGCCAGTATTTGCTCCGACCCCGCGGCAGAGTGCCCCGGGAGCTCGCGCGGCCGTGGCCGACGCAGGGCCCAAGGGCGCGCGTTTCCGCCCGTCTAACCGCGAGGCAAGAGTCTGCCCGAGACTCGCACCCGCGTCGGAGGGGGCCGCGAAGCCTGGGACGCGAACCCGCAGGACGGGTGCGCGAAGAGAGCAAGTGGGGCGGGGAAAAGCGCTTGGGGTGCACCCGAGTCTGCCCATCTCCCGCTCAGCATCATAGGGCGCCCTCCCCCAAAGCTGTGCGCGACTCCTGTCTAACGTTTGGACTGCCATCTCACCAAGTTTCCCTTTATCCCTTAACTGGATCCCAGTCCCAGGTGTTCTCGTGCCCCCCCACCCCCGCAAAACATCCGGAAGGCAGAGTCCTGTGTACACAGAAGCCGAACCTCTGTGTACTCACCACTTTTGCTCACTCAATAAACTTGAATGAAGCATGAAAAATAAGGCAGTGGGAGCGTGTGCCCACCTTCACTTAAAACGGTCCCTGGCAGCCCCTGCACCTAGGATCAGAGCCACGCGGTGTCCCCAGCCTTGCTGGGACCATGCCACCCTCCCTATCCACCCTTGTCCTGGAAAGCCTCCTTGCCCCTCTCCTGACTCAGGGCCTTTGCACGCCGTTTTTACTCACTGGAAAACTGGTCCCAGCTTTTTGCATGGCTGGCTCCTTCTTGTCCTTCGGGATTGATTCTGCTCAGCTATCCCCACCTTTGAGAAGCTTCTCCTAACATCCCTTCTGAAGGTGACCCTCACCTTCCCAATGTGATAGCTGGCTTCCAAGACGCGCCCCCCTCCCGAGTCCCCACCTGCTAGTGTCATCCTCTCCCACTGAACAGGGCTGGCCTGTGTTTAACAGAATATAGCAAAAAACGGAGTGTGACATAGGAGGCTGGGTAGCTGAAGACATTGGAATGTGCCTTGCCCTTCCCTGGATCACTGGCTCTGGAGGCAGCCCTGAAGAGGTTCCTGCCGAGAGCCAGCCTCACCTTGGCAGCATTGTGAGCAAGCTGTCCTGTAAGCAGGTTCTCCTGCAGGAGTCAAGCCTCCAGACTACAGCACAGGCCAACACCCACACAGGTCTCAGGGACACCCTAAGGCTAAGTTGCTCCTCAACTCCTGGCCCCCAGAACCTGAAATGTTTGCTGTAGTTTGGGGCCACAGGTGGGGGGCATTTTGTTACAGAGACGTCGCTGACCGGCACTGCCTTCTCAGTCCCACGGCTTCACTGTTCCTTCTGCAGCTCTTACCGCTATTCCTGCCTTTTTCACGGTCTGCCTCTGCACGCCTGGCGGCCAGGCCTCCACGTTGCTCTCGCTGGGCCCGCTGGGCCCGGGTGCCACAGGTTCTCAGTACTGGTGGGGAGGACTCATTCCCCCTCCTCCCTGGGGCCAAGTCAGCCTGAGCATCCTGGAGAACCTCTGGTTCAGTGGGGAGGTCCCGCAGACCACCAGAGCCCCACTCATCCCCACCTCCTTCCCTGCCCCCGTCCTATCCAGCTTCCCAGACAGTGCAAGTGGAAACAGGCAGTGCCGTGGTCCCCAGAGCTGCCAAAAGTGAGAGGAAGTGGCCAGGGGAGCAGGCTGCCTGGCTTCAGCAGTCACCGTCCCCACCGCCTCTGCCCCGGAGAGGCCACACACCCAGCCCCACCTGTGCTGCTGTGACCGAGCACAGAGCCGCAACGTCCTGAGCGAGGCCCCAGCAGGGTCCACACGGCCGCTTGATCTGTGTCTTATCAGCCTCTGTCAGCAATACTATTACTTTAATAACAAAGGAACGAGGGTGAGAGCTACAAATTGGAAAGAAAACCAGAACGCAAGGACCTCAGGTCACTAGTTTTTCAACTGGGTTGTGTCCTGCAGGTTAAGGAACCATGTGGGGGAAGCACAGCAAACATCTTGGGGGTCCTCTGCAGGCCAGAGTGACACTGCTGCTCCCCCCCAGGGCAGGGGGCTGGGCCCTCGTCCAGCCAGCAGAGGACCAGGTGGCGCTAGGCAGGCCGCACTGCCCCTCCATTGCTGCATTGGAGCTGATGCTGCAGGCGGCCTGCAAGGGCCCCGGCATCCAATGGACACATCATGAGGACCAGTCACACTTGACCTGAAAACCCCACCCAGGATCTGGAAGCTCCTACCCTGCCCCTTTCCCTGAATGAGACCAACGCCGGTGAGAAGGGGCTCTTCCCCAAGAGTTATAAAAACTGGAACTCAAACAGACGACGGGGCTCAGGAAAACCGTATAATCTGACTCGTATTTAATACTGCGTCACTCAGCTACAACAGACTTGTCTTTATCAAACTAAGTAACTGTCTTTTGTACTAAAAGGGACTTTGAGCCATCCCACCCACGCTCAGCAGCACTCGAGCCAGCTCCTGTCTGCTCCCCTCCAACTGCCTTCATCTGAGTGCCCAGAGGGGATCCAGAGCGGGGTCCCCCTGCTCCCAAATCCCAGGCCACAGGTGGTCAGGTGGAGGCTGTGGGGGAGCAAAGGGCAGGGCCTGGCACGTCACGCCGCCTGAGGTTAGTGGTCTTAGGGCTGTGCGTGTGGGGCCTCCAAAGCCAGGACAGGCTCCTCCACTCAGCCGCCAGCCCCTCGCCATCTGCACCCATCGGTGTCCTGACCACAGGCACCGCGCCTTCTGAACCCCGTGGGCCCTGGGCTTGCATTTTCGAGAAGCCTCCATCGGCTCGTTTCTGGATGGGAGAGTCGAGGGTGTCCCCATGGAGCTACAGGCTCGGCTCCACAGCTGCTGAGCCCAGGGGGCAGTAAGAAGCACCAAGGACAGTGCATGCCCTCCAGGAGGCAGGGTGGCCCCCCAGTGTGGGGACAGGTGCTCACAGCCCAGGGTCTCCGTGGGCAGGGGGCGAACAGGGGCTGGTGTCCCCCCACTGCCACCCCCTGCTCCCACCCACATGTGTGGCAGTCCCCAAGTTCTCCCAGCCCAGAACTCCTCTGGGCAGCCCCCACGCTTCCCTAGCTAGCTGGGGGAGGGGCAGCTCCCTTTGGGTCTCACGCACAGCCCGGGGCAGCCCAGAGCCCGCGGTAGGGCAGGAGGAAGCACACCTGAGGGGCAGCTGTGTTCCCTGCAATAAGACCAGAGGCCCAGCCAGAGCTACATGGGGCAGAGCTTGGGCTAGGGGATACCTTGGGGGCAGACACCTACCCATGGCAGGACGAGGAGAGGATAGTGGGGAAGCACTACAGACCTTGTGAGCTTTAGGAGCAGAGACATCCCATGTGCTTTGAGGGGGACCCTTTGCTGCCAGCCCACCAAGGCCCCCCCCACGGCTCCACCCTCAGCCAGCACTGAGGTTCTGGTGGTAGAGGTGGTCTGGAAGTCTTTGGAATGGGCAGGGCTGGCCCAAGTCGCCCCCACCCCCCACAAGGCGCCCCCCAGCCTGCTCAGCGGACAGAGCACACATCCAGGATACAGAAACGGGCACGACAGGTGGGGCAGGGCACGCGGCTCGCCAGCCAGGTCTCGGGGCGCTGCTGGTCCTGGCGACTGGCAAACCACTTCCCCAGGCAGGTCAGGCACCACATGGGCCGACAGTAGCACTGCTGGCACTCACCCACGCCCGCCTCCTGGCACGTCTTCACCAACTTCACGTTGGCACGGGCCTGCATGCAGCCGATGCATGCCTCTAGCTCCTGGGGGAGCAGGGGGAGGTCAGGGGAACCCCCAGCCCACCCTGCCACCTTACGTACCCTGCCCTGTTCCCCACCTGGCTGCTGGGGACAGCGTAGGCCGGGTTGACCTCCACATGGGACGCGAACGTCTCTAGAAACAGGTCGCCCAGGCTCTGGCGGATGACGACGTTGGCAGCGCTGCGGATGGGCGCATGGAGCTTCTCACACAGCTCCCCATACTCTGCAGAGTTCAGCCTGCACGAGATGCAGGGCCTGCTGGGCGGGGGGCCGTGCCGGGTGGGGGGTGGGGATGGGGGGGGGGCGCACAGAGACCTGCCTGAGGTCTGAGGTCAGGATGGTGGAAGGGGGTCGGCCCAGCACCTGGGGTTCAGCATGTCCCCAGGTGGGGCCAGAGCAGCAGACGGCCAGCCACACCCTGAACGGGACAGAGGCTGCAGAGCACTACCCTGAGAAGAAAAGGCCGCCCATTCGGGAACAGCAAGTGCTTGGGGAACGAGGGGGATGGTGGCTGGGATCACACACCAGTGGGCAGCACCGGCTCCTGGTCCAGCTTGCTTCTGTTCTCTGGTCTGTCGGGTCTGACAGCTGCTGGCCCCTGGCCCCCAGGTGCCCTATGCTCCCCCAACCGGCCCCCGGCTCCCATGTGGTTTTACCGAATGTCGAAGGCCTTCACGTAGGGGTGGACGCTGGCCACGCGGATAGTGAGGAACTGCACAGGCAAGTTGGAGTCCGGGGAGAGCTCATGCTGCCGCGAGCCAGTCACGGTCAGGTGCACATCCTGCTGCTGGGCCACGTGGACACGGTACGCAGTCACCTTCATCACCCAGGTGTCCGTCACAACCACACGGGCACCCAGTGCCCCAGTGGCAAACTTATCAATACGCCGGAACTCAGTGTTGACAGAGGAGGCAACAGCCTGCCAGCCGGACTGCGGGAGAGCGTATAGCGCCAGGGTGCGGGCCAGCGGGTGATGGGCCCAGTGGTCGCGGGCCCAGTGGCAGATCAGGGCACAGGCCGCGGCAGGCAAGGTCAGTGCCAGCAGGAGGAAGAGCCTCCAGGCCTCCGGGGCCTGGCCGAGGGCAAAGAGCCCCTCCTCTGAGGCCGCGAAGCACAAGCCCACGTAGTACCCTGGAGGGCGAGGCAGGTGTCAGGGGCAGGGCTGGCCCGGCGTGCCCACCTCCCAGCAGGTCCCTGTGCCCAGCCCTGGTGGGCTCCCAAGGCGAGCCAAGGTCCCGGGCAGTGGGGCGGTAAGTTAAGAGAAATGTTTTTAATTTGCTTCAGTTCTATAGAAACAACACACGAGCACAGAAAAAATCAGATGAACTCAAAAAGGCAAAAATTAAGTCAGTAACCTGGCTTCATCTCACAGAGACAGCGGCTGGCACAAGCCTGGCTGGGGGCAGCCATCCCAGGGTACTGTTCTACTCTTGGGCCCAGCCCACTGAGGGGGACAGGAGCAAGGAGCCGTTTCAGAGTCAGGCAGCTGGCAGAGCAGCCTCCCCAGGCCTGGCTTGGCCCCGGGCCACTGCCCAGCACTATCTGCTCCCTCCCCCGGTCATGTTGGAATATCCAGCCTGGAATCTCCCAAACCTCATCTCCGCCTGCTGTCTCTGTAACCCATCTTCTAAGATCATGAACAACTCCACCTCCAAAAAGCCTTCCAATCCAACCTCTTCTGATGGACTCTATTAACCCCTAGGACCACAGCCTTCTAGAAGCTTGTGGTCACAGCCACATGGAACCCCAAGCTACTGCGGTTAAGCCATGTTTGGGGGCTCAGGTGCACACCCCCAAATCTATTCCCAAGATGCGCTCTGCTCACAAGTCCGCAGGGGACTGGCTGTCTTGGGCACGCTGAGCCCCTATCCCGCTGTGTCCTCCCCATGCCACACCAGCTGTCCTGACACCCGGTGGCACAGAGGACCACCGCAAGTAAAGCAGGGCTGACCCCAGGACCCGTGGGAACTAGTCAAACGCTGGCCAGCCAGCCCTGGGCGGAAGCTGTGTGCCTGGAAACCCTGGGGGGTGTGGGGTTACAGTTCCAGCCCGGGCCGAGCACCTGCCACCATGAGGGACCGTTGGTGGGCAGCACCCCAACTCAGGAGGGCTGTAGCGGCCCGAGGTACCCGCTGGGCCATGGCCAGGACTAGGTCAGGAAGGTTGGGAGATGTGGGTGGGTACAGAGTCTGGGGTCTCAGGTGGGCACAAAGTATCTTGGTGACAGCATAAGATCTCTATGGGGATGGAGATCTCGGTGGGGGCGGGAAGTAGAAGGTAAGGATGGAGTCTGGGGTAGGGACAGGGTTTCAGGCAGAGATGAGGTGGCTCTGGTGAGATCAGGTGGTCTGGAGCAAGGCAGGGTTTGAGGCAGAGACAAGGGATCTCAGCCGCGACAGGGTCCTCGGTGGGGACTAGGTGTCCTGGTGGGGAGTCTTGGCGCTAACAGAAGCCTGGGTGAAGACCGGATCTTGGTGGCGATGGGAGTCTGGGCGGGAAGGGGTCTCAGACGGAGGGGCACAGGGATCTGGGGCGGGGATGAGTGAGGGGCGGGGACGGACAGGGGTCCAGAGCGAAAACGGATGTGCAGGGGCCGCGGCCCGCCTCACCGAGCGGCAGCAGCGAGTGGCACAGCAGCGTGGCGGCCGTGCGGCGCTGGTGGTAGGACACGAAGGCGGCGTCCTCGCTGCCCAGCCAGCCCGACAGCAGGTTCTGCACGGTGAGGCCGGCCGAGTGGAACTCGTTGGGCGTGAACACGAAGCACACGGCGAAGACCAGGTAGGCCAGGGTGAAGGTGACCTCGGGGCTGTCCATCGCGCCGCCGCCCGAGAAAGACCCACCGGTCCCGGCGCTGGGAACTGGCCTGAGCGTCCCTGCCCGGCCCGTCGGAAGTGGCCGCTACGGCGGCCCGCGGGGCGCGCTGGGAGATGGAGCGCAGGGCACTCTGGGGGACGGAGTCCCGACCCCAGCCGGCCGCGGGGCATTCTGGGAGACGGAGTCCTCGCGCCTGACCAAAAGGCGGGGCCGCCGGGACAGTCTCCATGACGGTGCGTCCCCTGCCCAAGACCCGCCCTGGAAGAGGCGCTACAGCTGGTCCCACTTTACAGCTGAGGAAACTGGAGCCCCAGCGGGCGGCTCCCACGCTCGACACCGCCCACGCATGCCGCGCAGCCGGGTCACATCCGCCGCGGATTCGCGGGCGCCCCGCCTCACCCCGCCCCTGACCCCTAGCGAGCCCGCGCCCGGAAGCGGAACACGGCGCGAGGGGGGGCGGGGCCGGCGCGGCGCGGCGTTCCATTGGCCGCCGGCTGTCCCGTGGCGGCCCGCCCTCGCCACGCGCTGATTGGCTGCGCGGAGCCAACCGTCGGTATTTGAATCGGCGGGCGGCGGGCGCGGGCGGACTCGGCGGCGGGACTGGGCTCCCGGCGCGGTGGAGCCGGCGTTTCTCTCGGCCTCTCCCTCTCCTGCTACCGGCCGACGGCGGGGCGGGCCCGGAGCCCGGCGGGCAGGTAGGCGGCCGCGTCCCGGGCGCGGTTCCCGCGCGGTGGAGGGGCTGGGGCCGCCGCCCCTCTGCGGGACTCGGTCTCCGCCCTCATGGGCCCCGGGCCGCCCCCTCCCGCCGCCAGGCCCCGCGCCTGAGGGGGAGGCGAGCCCGGCGGGAGCGGGCGGGGCGCCCGCAGGCTCCCCACTCCCATCCCCGCCGCCCGCTCGCGTCTGTGGTCCTGGAGCTTCCACTAGGGCCGGCCTTCCCCCCCGAGCCGCTCTCCTGCCCGCTGGCAGCGCCTCGCTCCTGGGTCAGCCTATCAACGGAACTAGGACATTCGCCTGCGAGGCGGAGACCGCTTTGTCCATCTCCTGAGACTCGCTGCCTTCACTGTCCCTACCACTCTCGCTCTCCCTCCAGCCCACTCCCGCCAGGCTTTTGTTTCAGTGACCCTCTCGTACCAGGAGCACCAGCGGCCAGCACGTTGGCACATCCCATGTGGCTCTTGGTCCTTGCCCTGCCTGGCCGTGGCCTTGAAGCTGGCCAGCTTCTTCCTTTCTGAGATGCTTTTTTTCACCTGCCTTCTGAGGCCCACGCTCATTAGCTGTGCCCCACCCTCTCCCTCTCTGTCTCCTTCGTGGGACCCCCTGCCTGACATCCACGCACCTGGACCCCTGGGTGTGGCCCGTGGGCCTCGCCCTTCTGCTCCCTGGGTGACACCATCCAGCCTTATGCAGTGTCTGGGCTCGTAAATTGCAGAGCCCACTGTCCTGGATCCCCCTGCCTGGCCACAGCTGCCCACTTAACACAAAAGCCTGGACCCACCGCCACCCCTCACGGCTGCACCCAGAGTCCAGCTGCTGGCTCTCACCAGGGCTGCTGCAGCAGCCACTTTGCTGGATTAGGGTGACTTCTAAATGCAAGCTCCAGGCACCCCTGTGGCACCCTGTTGAGTCAGGGTAAAAGCTAAACACTCTGCCCACATTCGGGACTTGTGTGTCCCACAGCAGTTCAGCACTCTTCACCCCTTGCTTAGACTAGACCCTGAGAGTTGGCCGTGACTTTTGCCCCCTCCCATGTGTCCTTGTAGCCCACCGGCCAAGCCCAGGGCCAACTTCTGGACAACTGCACTCCTTCTGGTTGCCTTGCCCCTCATCGTCCCTCTTCCGTATTACAGAAGGGTCTTCTGTTGCCCACCCCCAGCAGTGACACTCAGAAGTAGCACTGGGGCAGAAAAAAAAAAAAATTACCACTGGACCTATTCTGGAACTTGCCAGACCCAATTCGAGGTCCCTGGGATGTGTTGCTAGCTTCCAGGCCCAGTGGTGGTGGCTTCTCAGCAGCTCCCAGGTACTCGTAGATGTCCTTACCCATACGGCTTCTGGGCCTCCAGGCCGTCTCCCCCCTTTTCCAGCCGGGCATTTCTGTTCTCTCCTGACTCAACACCTGAGGTCTGATTTCTAAGCTGAGACACAGCCCCGACAGCCCTGGCTGCTCCCCGTGTCCCGCCTCTCCGAGATGGAGGCAGGCTTGGCCTCTGGGTTTTCTCCCAGGCCAGTGCTTAGTCTTCTAACCTGTGACCCACCCAAACAGCCCAGGATTACAGGCCACTGCACATGGTCAGTTTTTCGCTCATCCTCTTGAGTTGAAGGCCCTTTGGGCTCTTGGTCCCATGGAGAGTCAGTCTCCTGAGGTGGAAGGGGGTCCCTCGAAGGGCCTGCACTTGCCAGGGGCACGCTGCGTGAGCTGGGCAGGCAACCCCACCCGGAGCAGAAAAGGGGACGCCCTGGGTCTAGTCCCTGTCTGGACACCACTGTGCCGGCCTTGTTACCCTCCACAGACACAAGCACTGTCTGCTTTTCTAGAATGAGTCTGCAGATCTTAAATGATGAAAACGTCACTGGTGACAAAGCCACTGAGAATTGCGACTTCCTGTTTTCACCGCCAGAACTAACCGGAAGGTCATCTGTTCTCCGTCTGTCACAGAAAGAAAATGTGCCTCCCAAGAGCATAGCCAGAGCTATGAAGGTGCGTCTGCCTGTCCCTGTGGAATACGGCACATGCCCCCGCCCTGCTCTGCTGGCCAAGTGGGCACACCGCTGCCCCCTGGACTGCTGGTGGCCCTGAGTCCTCTTAACGGGTGTGCCTGCCTTCTCACTCCCCCGCAGGTAACTTTCCAGACACCTCTGCGGGATCCGCATTCACAGAGGATCCTCAGTCCTGGCATGACCAACAAACTAGAGGCTCCTTTTGCTCTGGATGAGGCCGTTGGATTGGCAAGCTCTCCTCCCAGCTGGACGCAGAGCGAACAGTAAGTATCGGCGCCGCCGGCAGGCCCACTGGGCTTGGGCCTCTCAGGCCTCTCCTCGTGTCTGTGGGGCACGTGGCCCAGCACTCAGCTCTGGAGCATCTGCCCGTGGGAGAGTTACAGTCAGGTCCTGTACCTCCCTCCCGCGACTGCCCCTGCCAATGGCTGGGCCTCAGTGCGTTCCTCTGACCCTGTCTCCAGGGAAGCACTCTTCTGGAGCTCTGTTTTTTTGTGTTCCACTTGTCTCCTCTTCCTTTCTGCTATATCAAGACTTGGAAAAAGCTTACAAATATTTGTTTTTAAAGGAGGAGAAATTGCACGTTATATAGTCTAGTCAGAGTAAGTATGAGACTGGAGTTTAACCCCCCCATTGTAGTCAGGGGACGTGTCCCTGCAGCCTGGCCAAGGCTCAGGTGGTTGGCTGGTGCTTGGGCTTTGCAGCCAGCAGCCATCTGGCCACAGTAATAGCCGTGTCTCTTCCTGTCTTTGCCTGGAGAGGAAGAGTGTCTCAGCCACAGGGCTGCCGATGTTAAGTCACAAGAAGGGACTGATTTTCATAATGGGGTTTTATTAGGAGTAAGCGCTTACAGTGCTAAGGCCATGAAATGTCCAAGTGAAAGCACCATCAGAGCTGCTTTCTCACCAAAGTCAGCTGCTAGTGATCCTGGAGTCCTGCCATGCGACAAAAGATGGCAGACCGTCTCTGCCGAGGGCCTTCCCTTCCAGAATCTACCATCTCCTAGAGCCCAGCTGAAGGCAGTCAGGCATAGGGCTTGTCTCTCTCTGGGCCTTCTCCCTCAGTCTCTTGGGGCTTCTCTGCCTTCCTGCAGCTGTAGGCAAACCTGGAGTCCTCTCTCACATGACAGGATCAAAGCTAAGGCAAAGGGGCAAGTGTGGCTCAGTGGTTGAGCACCTGCTTTGCATGTGTGAGGTCCCGGGTCCAACCCCAGTACCTCCAAAAAAGGCTGCTTTCTTTGTCTCAGCTCTAGTAAGAGGGCGGAGACTCAGCCTGAGTCACACGTCACTGGCGTAGTCCTAGCAAAAGGACCTCACACCCACAGGAATGGATTAGCTCAAAAACATAATCTTTATCTTTCTGGGATTTTTTTTTTTTTTTTTTTTTTTTTTTTTTTACCGGGAGGTCCCGGGGATTGAACCCAGGTCCCTCCATATGGGAGACGGATACCCAACCATTTGAGCCACATCCATCCCCCTTTCTGGGATTCTTAAAAGAACTTCAGTCTGTTGACGGAAGAACAAGTCACTTGAACTCAAAAATGAAGTCCTTAAGGGACACTGGCTGGAGACGGGGCTGGGGGCTTGGTTAGGATGGGCCTCCTGATGACCCCTCCCACCACCACCACACACACAGGTGTGTACCTGCTCCCGGGCCGCAGGAGAGGGGCATAGACCCTGGGCATGCCCTTGGCAGGCAGGCAGGAGCACAAGCTGAGAGTGGGCCTGCCCTTCCCCCAGGAGGGGCTGGGGCCAGGCAGGACCCCCGGAAGGCAAGCTGTGCTGTCAGCCCCTCTCTCCAGGCTGACTGGCAAAGGCAGCCTCTGAGATGGATGGGCGTGTGCAGGAAGAGCCCGAGGCTCCCAGTCTTCCCCAGGCCCCTCCTGGCCCTGGTGCCCACCCCCACCCCACGTGAACTGCGGCGTGCAGTGCTAGTGACAGAAAACACTGCATGAAAGCACAGAGAAGTGGAAGCCCCAGCCCCTTCCCTAGACGAGCAGGGGCTCCCGAGGGCAGGGTGGAGGTGCTCTGTGGCCCGTTTTTGTCTTGAGTTTTACTGGTTTAACTGTTATGACTTGCTTTTTCTGTTAAACCAGGTTTCAGATGTACAAAAGGTTTAAAAAACAAAAGTAACGTTTAAAAATGTACTTTTCACCTAACTTAATAAAATGTCACAAAAATACAAGATCCCTGGGCCTCCTGGATTACAGGCCCCTCCCCCTGGAATGGGCTTCTGTGCCTGTTTCTTTATGACTGACTTTTCAGCTTCATTTTTATACCTTTTTCCTCTGAGATTAAGTTCCTTGACAATGCTGTGTGATTTTCACCATCTCTTTCCAGACTTTCCATCATTCTAAACCAAACTCACATTCGGTAGTAACTGCCCATCCCCCTCCCCCACCCCTGGTAGCCACTCTTCTGCTTTCTGTCCCTATGGATTCACTGTTAAAGTATTTCCTGTAAGAAATCATTCAGTATTTGGTGTGTGGCTTATTTCACTCGACATAATGTCTTCAAGGTTCTCCATGTTCTTTTTAATGGCTGAATAATATTCCATTGTAGGAATAGACCACATGTTCATTCATTGGTTGATGGACTCTTGGGTTATTTCCCTTTTGGCTATTGTGAATAATGCTGCTATGAACACTGGAGTAGAGATATCTGTCCAAGTCCCTGCTTTCAGTTCTTTGGGGATATATCTAGTAGCAGGATTGCCAAGTCATATGATAATTCCATATTTAATTTTCTGAGGAATTGCCAAACTTCCACAGTGGCTGCACCATTTGACTTATACACCAACAATGTAGAAAGGTTCCTGTTTCTCCACATCCTCACCAACACTTTTTTAATAGCTATTCTAGTGGGTATGAAGTGGTATCTCATAGATTTAGTTTGCATTTCTCTAAAAGCTAATGATGTTGAGTATCTTTTCATGTACTTATTGGACATTTGAGTATCTTCCTTGAAGAAATGTCTGTTCAAATTTTTGGTCCATTTTTTAATTAGGTTGTCTTTTTGTTGTTGAATTGTAGGAGTTTTTTATATATTCTGGATATTAAACTCTTATTAGATACATGGTTTCCAAATATTTTCTCCCATTCTGTTCACTTTTTGCTAATATCCTTGGTAGAAAAAGTTTTAATTCTGATGTCCCATTTATCCATTTTTTCCCCTTGTTGCTCGTGCTTTTGATATAAAATCTAAAATTCCATTGCCTAGTATCTGGCGAGAGGTAGGAGTCCACATTCATTCTTTGGCATGTGGATTTCCAGTTGTCCCACCACCATTTGTTGAAGAGGCTATTCTTTCCCCATTGAATGAACTTGGCATCTGTTTTAATTTGCTAAAAGCTGCCAAGGCAATATATCGAGAACAGGTTGGCTTTTACAATGGGGGTCCATTAGGTTGCAGGCTCACAGTTCTGAGGCCATTAAAGTGTCCAAACCAAGGATCATCAGGTGAGGCTTTTTTCCTGAAGACCGGCACAGGGGCATCTGCTGGTCTTTCCCTGCTTTTCTGGGCTCCGTGGCTTCAGCTTCCGGCGTCCTCTCTCCCGGTTTCCGTTGATTTCAGCTCCTTGCTCTCGTGGCTTCTCTCTCTGTCCCTGTGTGTCAAAATCACCTGGCCATATACGTGTAGGTTCACCTTTGTACTCACAGTTCTATTCCACTTGTTTGTGTGTGTATCCTCATGCACTACCACACTGGTTTGATTATTGTAGCTTTGTAGTAGTTTTGAAACCCAGAACTGTAAGTGCTCCGATTTTGCTCTTTTTCAAGATTGTTTTGGCTGTTTGGGACCCCTTATGATTCCACATGAATTTGAAGATCAGCTTTTCCAGTTCTGCAAAAAAAAGTCTGCTGGAATTTTGATAGGGATTGCATTTGATATGAATGTACCTTTCTTTTAAAATTCAGCTGAATGAGGTTAGGGCAAATCAAATACTTTTCTTTCGAAACAGGAAGGGAGATTCGGCAGCTCACAGAAGCTGCCTCCTGACTCCTGTGGGTCTGGCTTCAGGCTGCCCAGGGCCACTCGGGGGCAGGCGATGGGAGTCAGACAGGACCCGAGAAGGCTGCCCTGAGGTGGGTGTGGGCTCGAGCCGGGAGCTGGCTGAGCCTGGCCTTGCCGGTGGCCTTGGCGGCTCAGGCACGGGCTGCTGCACATGTGATGTGGCTGTGTTCTGGCTGTGTGTCCACTTCCTGGGGCTGGCGAGGCCCAGGTGGGAGGCTCCCTGGCAGAGTGGTGGTTCGGCAGGGACGAGCTCAGTGAGCAGGTTGCCTCGTGGCCCTGCACAGCGGGATGCACCACTTCAGGTACAGTGGAGGGGACAGCCTCAGAGGTCAGGGCCTGGCTCTCCCACCCCCGGCAGAGGGCAGCGGGAGCAGTGTGAGCTGCGAGTGAAGTAGAGGCGACTTAACTACACTGAAGGCAGCAGACTGACCCTTCACCTGCACCCCGGAGACGGCCCTGCCCTGCTGCCTTTCCCCTGGGCCAAACCCTCCCGCACGGGTCGAGCTGCCCCACTGCCCCATCTGAGCTGTTAGAAGCAGGGCGCAAGAAGCACAGAGCCGCCTCTGGAGACAAGCTGGGCCCGTGTCCCTCTGAGCGTGCCAACTGCGTCCCTGGTGGGTCCCCATTTAACAGGAGACAGGTCAGTGCAGGAGACCTCAAGCAGCTTGTGTCACGTCTCTGCCCTCAGAAGTCTGTGTATCCCCAGATGGTTACGGCGTTGCTTGGGGGAACCCAAGGAATGGGTTGCCTGAAGGTTCTTTTTTCTTTTTTTTTTTTTTTT
>JAQZBX010043097.1:0-21797 GCA_029593785.1 Cabassous unicinctus | reverse complement strand
CAATGGGTCCTCACACACAGGAATGGATTAAAGTTAAGAACATGTCTTTCTGGGATACATACACTTTCAACCCACCACAGCAACTGATGAACAAATATTTTAGTTTAATTTAGCTGAAATAGAGTCAGTCAAAATAGTGTAGTGAATGGCTCCCACATTGGACAGCAGAGCTTTAATGTGTCTGTTATTTTGTTTTCTTAAATGGGAAGAAAATTACCATAACTTGCAAAGATACTGTTTCAAGAGAACTCACTTAATACAAGGAAAAATTATTAAAATGAGTGAGCACAAAATCTCTACAAAAAGATTATGAGAAAAAAATATAAGAGAAATAAAAAGCACAAAGGATTGTCTAAGAATCCATATGATTAAAAATTGACACCATATTAGTTAACTTACTGAGGTCACCACCTCTACAATCATGACACATGTGTAGAGATTCCAGGACTTAGGCAGGAGTGGCCAAGAGAGCAGAAGGGACTGAAAAGAAGAGTGAAATATTCAAAAATAATATATGCCAAACTCTAAAAATGATTTGCTGTAGAAGGATATGTGGTGAGGATTATAAGTGTTCTGTATTATTAATAAGGAATTCTAAAACTATTTACTCCCCAAATGATGTGAATGTATAAGTTGACTTAAAAGTAAACTTCAAAAAATAAAACAGCCTCACTCTGGTCCTGCTGTAATGCTTGAGTCCCCTTGATCTTGTTCCGCCCAGGAGCACCCAGGCCACAACTCCCACACCTCCTTGTCTGGGCAAGCCCATCCAATCCAGGCTGACTGCCCCTAGTCTTGTATAGTAAAGCTATACAAGAAGTTCTACTTGGAATGAGCCCCCTTTTCTCCTAATGTTTTCCCACAGTCCTTCTATTAGGGACCAAGTGAATAACTGGACTCCCTCAGTGGTCTCCTCTCTGAGACCCCAATTTTTGGTTCTTCCAGTTGTGGCTTCCTGTTTCCAATATTTGCAGCCCTTGACACCAAACTCTATGTCTCTGTGTCCTGGACCCCCATGCTGCCATTTCCAGGGTCTGCCTCCCATTTTGCTCCACTTCTCACTGAACCAGTTCTAGGCATCTACAATGTCATCTTTATCACCTTATTAGTGGGGATGAATAGAGGAAGAACAAGGTTGTTGGGGCCAAGGCAACATTCAGACTTGTTTTCTGTTACCATGGAAATCTCAGGCAGCATACCTTGTGGAGGATTTCAGAAGGGGTGATGTCAGAGTCAAACTTGATGAAAGGAGATCTCCCATACTGCACAGTGATTCCAATCAGTTCCTCTGGCTACAGGCCCAGAAACATCCTTGTACCTTGGGCTTCTAAGAAGCATAACCCCCTGGAAGAAGCACCTCCCTCAGGACCTGGGTTGGGAAGACTCTTATTTTCAAGTTGGCATTGTGATCATGGGTATTTCATTGTATCTCAGCCTGAATGATTTCTCTATGAAGGGTGGGGCATATCCTGATTCTACAGAGGGCTGAGAATGGATTATATGGAGGGACATGGAAGAGGAAGCTGGAAGGGTCAAGACTATTGTGGGAAGAGAAGCTCTGGGGCAGGAAGCAGGATGGGACAGTGGAATGGGCAGGGCTTCACAGACAAGGGGAACAGGATTAAAATCTTTGGGGTTGATTGAAAAAGGGGTACATGCGTGGTAAGAAGAACCCTGCTAATGTCCCTTCTGGTTTCTTCCTTATTCAGTGTAGACTTTGTTTAAGAGCCCACTTAATCTGGACTCAGTATCGTAGTCTCAGGTACAGTCTGGCCTTAAACATACATCTCAGTCCAGGAGTAGGGCTGCTCCATTCTGCAGTCTTCTAACTCAACTGATGTTCAGAAGGACAAGGGGCCTTGGTGGCAGGCCTCCAGGACATAGGAAGGATGCAGGAAAGCTGCAGTTTGTAGCTAGGTTTGTGGGCATGTAGAGGGAGTGGGGTCACTGGTGGAGCAAGAGGCTAAGAGTGTGGTACCCTTTCAGAAGGACAAGAAGGTGATGGTCAGGCCAGTGTTGCAAGGTTGAGAAGGAACTGTGCTTTCTGAACTCAGGGCTGACGCACAGCCCACAGAATGTCCTCATAGTTACACTGCTAAGCTATGTGAAGCAGCAGAAAATAGCAGGGGAGTCCTTTCTTCCAGCAGTTTCCTCTAGCACCTTCTATTGAGAAAGCATAAAATGTGCTCATTGTAAAGGAGAAATGATTAAAGAAATATCATCCATTATAGCAAAGCAGGTAATAAAAGATGAATTTGGAGCTGAGGGGCAATGCATCAATAACTGACACAGCATGCATAACTTAAATTTGCTAAAATAAAAAAGTCAAAACCATACAAGGATGGCTTAGACCTGTGGAAAAGGAAGTACCGGGGAGCAGAAGCAAAATCATTAAAATTTAGATTTATATAGTAATTTTGGCTCAGTTTATGTCCAGTCAAGGAAAAAAAGGGAAATAAAATGATTATATACTTTCCGTTGCTCAATGATTGGTTCTTGTTATTGACGACTAGCCTTATGATTCTTTGCTCTTGTAATTGAAACTTGGCCTACTGTTATGGGGTGCCTAAGGGTTGCCATCTGAGAGCCTCCTTGCTGCTCAAATGTGGCCTCTCTCTAAGCCAAACTCAGCATATGAATGCATTACTTCTCCATCAACGTGGGACATGACTCCCGGGGATGAGCCTCCCTGGCAACAAGGGATTAATACCAAGTGCCAGCTGGAAACATGACTGGAGGAAAACCTTGAATAAAAGGAGGAAAAGGTAAAGACAAATGAGTTCATGTGGCTAAGAGACTTCAAAGAGAGTCGGGACATTATCCCAGAGGTAACACTTGTGTGCACCTCAGTAGGATCTCATAGAACACCAAAGTGGATATCACCCCACACAGAGGGGCTCCTGAGGACTCTGGAGACACCCAGGTTCTATATAAGGGAGGATAGTCCCAGAGATTGATGCCTTATCAGTGGGCTCTACTTTGGAATCTGTGCTCCTGAGAGTGACAGAGTTGAACTCAAATAAGTCCTCCCTGCACATGGTCCATCAGTCCCTTCTATTCAAACCTATCTGTGAGGCTGGAGTTTGTAGGTGTATTTCCAGAGACTGGAGCCTCTGGCCTGCCTATGTGCCAGCTGTGCCTGGAATCTCAGTGGAGCTGCAACTCCTACTCTACAGCTCTATGGACTAAACTAAGTCACCTGGTGAGGAGACAATGATGGACAATGGCCATCCCAGGGAATTGGGAGAGCCTGCAGCTGAAGGCAGGATAATCCCATCCACCGTATCCATGGGATATAAGCCCACTCTCACTTGGAGGTGGAGTGGACATCACCTTTCCAGTCCCCTCAGGATTGGGGGAAGAGCTATGGACTAGAGTGGACTTAATGGTATTCTGTTGTAGACATAGTGTGATTCAAGCACTGGAAGAAATTATAATAGTGAGGTGGAGCCAGTGGCCACTAGACGCTTTCAGGGTGGGGAGGTGAAGTGCAGCTGGCTGTAATACAGGGGTTTTTTCAGGACTTGGGGGTTGTCCTGAGTGACATCGTGGTCATGGATATAGGCCATTTTACATCAGTATATACATGCAGAACTGTGTGGGAGAGAGTGTGGTCTACGATGTGATCTGTGGTCTATGCTTAGTGACAAAGCCCTAGGATGTGTATATCCATTGCAGGTGATGTGCCACACTAATGAAAGATATTTATGTGAGATGTTATGGGAGGTGTGGGAGGTGGAGATGGTGGGAATCCTTGTAATTTTTGTGTAAATTTATGTAATCGAAGCATGTTTTAAAATATATATGAAAAAGATAATATTTACGTAAGGAAATGCACATATATGCATATATATTTATATATCATTTTACAAATATTGGTTTGTATTGTGAAAAATTTGATTTTTACCAACAATAAAAGTAAATAAATAAATAAATACATACATACATACATACATCAGTTCTGAAAGAAGACCTTCTCTTGTTCTTATTAAAGTTGAAAAAGGAGTTATCTCATGGATTATTTCATAAGAAACAGTGAATAACATAATGAATTATCACCAATTGCAGAACTATTATTCAAACAGCCAAATATATAAGCCTTTTATAATAGCTGAGTTGATTTTTTAAGATATATCCTTTTGCAAGGAGTTAAGCTACTGGTATACAGGCACCATGCTGCTAAAGTTCTATTTTGAAACCTAGATAGACTCTGGAAAATGTAGAGAAGTAAATAAGTAGTATCTATTATACAATTGGTTCCAAAATTTCCTATGCATGAGAATCACCTGGGGCATTCTTAAAAATAATTCAGACCCTTGAGCCTTACTAGGGCTGATCAGAGGACAGGGTCTGGGCATCCATATTTTTAATGAGCACAAGGCAATTTTGGGCACCAGCTTTCCCTGAGGATGCAATATCAGTCTGGGGCAGTCTACATACATTGACTGGTGATGCAGTCCTACAAAGGCCCAGCTCCTGACTCAATCTTGGGCATAGCTGAAGCACACCCCAGTTTTAGCTCTGTGGATCTGCTGAGGCCTCTGATGCAACTGTTCACAATTCAGCTTCCACCCCCTGCCTAATTCTGCTTCCCTCATTGCTTTACAGGTATTTTTCCTGAGAAGACACCTCAATAAAACACCTACATGGGATCCTCCATCTCTGAGTATATTTCCCAAGGAAACTCTCCCATGAGATAATTGTTGAGCATTTTTCTTTCTTCTTTTGACTTACCTGTTCATGTTCTTTGTTCATATTTTTATTTGATAATTCTATTTTTGTATTGATTTGTAAAAGAGTCATTTTTTTAAGACATTAACTCAATTGTTCTATTTTATCTATTTCTAATAGTTTTTATTACCCTTTCTATTCATAGTGTTTTATATGAGGGTGATTTTAAAAATTATATTAAAAAATTAAACATTTTGTCCTATAATTGTTTCCACTTTTCATGTAAGAGCTGAAGGAAAGCTTCTATATCCAAAGTGTGTATGACTCTTTTGGATAGAGTGCTCCCAAAGGGCTGGTTTAAAAACAGAAAATCAGTAGCTAAAAGCAAGTCCTCAAAGACTGTCTAGATTCAGAGATATGGAAGAGTGAGTACCAGAAGAGTAGATAATGAAGAAAATGGGAAAATGAGAATGTGATGGAGAAGACTGGAAATTCCTACTTTTGAAGTTTTGTCATAAAGATGAAAATAATGGAAATCTCATCAGCAAATGCATACAGACTCTCAGCCCCTGAGAGGGGCTGACCACAGCAAGAGGATACTTATAATCATGACATCATTGTTATGGTCAATATATGAGGAAACATATCTTTAACGATAATAGGTATCATGCTTTAATTCCTAGTAACCAACTTGGTATCAGAGTATAATCTATAGACTTATGTTCTTGAATCCAAAACTTGCAAGAGTGCTTGAAAATTAAAAGAATATGTCTATGTTCTGATTTGGCATGTAGCACAATATAGCTCAATGCTATAGCCCTTAATTCCTCAGCTGGTTCTAAGGTCATGGTAGCATTTTTGACTTCCCTCATTACACATTTCATATTCTCTCACTCAATGTTTGGAGTTATTTACTTGGGAGGAATTGAAACCTTCATATTTGAGGGATCTGAGCCTTGGTGATCCTGCCTGAATGAGATTGTTGTAATCATCCAGTTAATTTTTTCACTGCATATGGTATTAATAGACACCAAGAAGATTTCAACTCCTCCTTTCCACCAGTGTATAGCAGCAACTCTATTTCCCTTTGATATTCAATATCAATCATTCCAGGCAATATAGCAATTTTCTTCTTGTCTCTTTCCCTGTGGCAAGAGGAGTCCAGAGTGGTCACAATTGCAATGACCAGTTTCCCTGAGACGTTTCCAAATTATGATTATTGTAGAGGGATAATTTATTAAGTACCTCTTCTTAGTCTCAAAATTTTCTCTGTTTTGGTAAAAATTAGATAGCCTCTGATAGTCAGATGGCATTCCAGATTCCAATTTAATGGAACTACTCTTTGTCTCCTGAAAGAAACATTCTCTTGTATGGTACCAGCAGAGTACAGATTTGCAAGGACAGAAAACATAAATTTTACAGCTGGGTTATTAGATATGCCCTTCTTTCCCCCACCCCCACCACTGGCTTGGATCCTGGAACCAAGTCTTCCAGTTGTTGAGAAAAATAGCATCTTCTACTAGTCATTGGTTCAGAGCACATATTATATCCTGTGTGACCAAACCTCCAAAGCAAGAAGCATTGTCTTCCAGTTGCCTCAGTAAGTGAGCAAAGTGTCATCCACTTTTCTGGACATGGGTGAATGGTAACATCAGTGAACCAATCCAAGGTGCCTTCAGTCACTGACTTACTTCTTTCACTGCCACATGGATTCCTGGGTTAGAGGCAATATTGAGTGACCTACTATGACCATAAATGAGGCATTCAATTAGTTACTGGCAGAAGTCTGACAGGCAGAAAAGGCAAACCTATATTCAGAAAAAGTATCTACTTCTGAGAGAGTGAGAGATTCAAGATCATGAGCAGCCACAAATGATGAATTTACTCCCTCCAATCCCTGTCTGAGTCTGTTCTCCATACAGTAGCTGGAGTGATCATTTTAGCATGTGCATTAAATAATGTTACTCTTCTGCTCAAAAACAGCCAGTGGATTTCTAACACACTCAGAATCAAGTTGAGGGACCTTGCTGTGGCTCTGCTCCCTCACATTTGATATGACCATACTTGGCAGTGGGCTAAAGAAGCCCTTGGAATGACTCAGGGTGCCTGCCCAGGGAGCTCTGGGGACTTCCTTCTTTAATTTTGGATAAATCTCTGTAACTTGTCATCATGAACAGGCAGCCAATGCCCTCCATCCCCCTGGGGTGCTGTCAGGTGGTGAGGTAAAGCTCATCCCAGATGCCCCCTGAAAACTCAAAGAACATCCATGCTCCCCAGAAGACATTGTTGGAAGCCTGATAATTAGGCCACTGCTCCTGAAAACCAAATATAGTGTCACATTCTGTAGCCAGGATTCAGGACCCTCTCTGACAATCTCCTGATCCTGGATGGACCCTAGCTACCTCTGGAGTCCTGGGATCAGGAGTGTCTTTGCTGTGGCATATGAATCCCCCCTCCTCTCCCTGCTCCTGTCCCTTTGTCCTCTCCCCCACCTAGTTCATTTTTGCTTAGGTCATTCACCCCAAAGGCATTAGTCAAGTTCCTCCTTCATTCCTACCCAGTGGACACAGGTGATAGGAGGAAAACAAATGGAGACCCATAGGAAGGCCTCACCTGATCAGAGGTCAGGTGCTGGCTCAGCTCCACAGCAGACATGGGCTGGGTAAGGAGAGTGAGATATGTAGCAGGTCTGGAGGGCTGGAAAAGGGAACCTAGAAAACAACAGCCATCGGTGAGTGCTTCCTACATATCAGTAAGCATCTGGATGATTTGTATTGATCAGGAAGAAAGCTCTGTGCCCTGAGAGGTGATGGTGGGAGGGAGATGATGACAAAAAGGATGTTAAAGGTGCTGAGTATTACACCCACAGGGCATGGGGCTGTCTGACATGTGGGGGTGCACAGAGCAATTTTAAATAGGATATAATAAAGGCTTAATGGAGAAAGGGTCCTGTGTACAGAAATGGGAAGGAAATGGGAGTCCCAAGGTTGGAGCCTGTCTGGGGTGAGACAGGAGAGAAGAGGCCATGAGGACCCACTGAGGGTAGGTGGGAGTAAACAGGTGCAGTCAAGAGGCCAGGCCCAGTGGCTGCCATACAACCGCCACATTCCATTCCTAGGCTTTTACTTGAGAGAATCGAAAGCAAACATGCTGTTAACACTAATGCAACCCTGAAGGTCACAGCAGCTTTATCTGCAAAGGCCCAAAGCTGGAGCCAACCCAGATGCCCACCTACAGGGAAAAACATGAAGCATATGTGACCCA
This sequence comes from Cabassous unicinctus, assembly GCA_029593785.1. NCBI lineage: Eukaryota > Metazoa > Chordata > Mammalia > Cingulata > Chlamyphoridae > Cabassous > Cabassous unicinctus. The sequence goes on along the minus strand of JAQZBX010043097.1, from coordinate 13,862 downwards.
TCCACCCCATGGAATCCTACTCAGCAATAAAGAGGAGTGGACTATGGATAGACACCTCATGGACATATCTCCAAAGACTATGTCAATTTATATAAGGCATACCAAGGGGGGAGGGGAGAGGAGAGAGAGAGTAATGCTGGGCAATTCTATTCACATGAAATTCTAGAAAATTCAAGCTAATCCATAGTGAGAGAAAGCCAACCAGTTGTCCCTGGGGATGGGGGCAGAGGAAGGAGGGGAGACAATGAATAGACAGGTGGGAATTCTGCAGGTATATGTGTTCATTACATTAGTCTTGGCTTCATAGGTGGACACATGTGTCAACACATCAAAGCATAACAATTGTAGCATCTAAATTAGCACAGTTTACAGTATGTCACTTATGGCCCAATGAAGCTGTTTTTTTTTCAAGATTTTATTATTTATTTATCCCACCTTAATTGTTTTTGGTCACTGTCTGCTCTCTATGTGCATTTGCTGTGTACTCTCTGTGTCTTCTCATCTTCTCTTTAGGAGGAACCAGGAATGGATCCCACATATGACCCCTCATGTGAAAAAGAGGTGTTCAGTCACCTGAGCCACCTCAGCTCCATTGTTTGTTCTGTTTCTCATTGTGTTTCCTTTTTCATCTCTTTTGTTGCATCAGCTTGCTATGCCTCACCACTCTGCCAGCCTGCCTTCTCCAGGAGGTACCAGGAACTGAACCCAGGACCTCCCATGTAGTAAGTGGAAGCCCAATTGCTTGAGTCATCTGCTTTCTTGAAGCTATTTTGAAACAGAAAGAAACATCATAATCAGTTCAGAGTGAGGGGAGCAGGAAGCACTGTAGTCTGAGGAGTGAGAGAAGGGATAGAATAGCCATGAGGTGGTAGGGTACAGAGCACACAGGAAGATCCCATGGGGGCATGGGGCCCAGAGGGGTTCCTGGGGAAAAGGCTTAGTTTAAATACAGGTCATATGGTCCTACTTGTCTCACAAAGCAGTTTGCTATTATCAAAAGCTTGTGATTCAGGGACCAATCTCTCCCTCTCTTATGTCCCATCATTCTGCTCTGAAGGAGTTCAATTAAAGGCCATGACTCATGACAGAAAGCAGGCCACCTTGGTATGTATGGGACAGGCCACTAATCTAAAGACACTGATTTAAGATCTGGTATGAGCCTGGTGGAGAAGCATTCTGTGCTCCAAGTTGTGTATCTGGTATATGTCAGATAATGATTAACAAGGTCTGTTACATGCAGGAATGTAAAGAGAACTGAACCATTAACCCTAAAGATTTGCTGGCTTTAGTAACATGTAAGGTGTCACATATCTATTACCTTTGCACATGCACACATTTCTTGTTCTAAAGCTAAATAAAAGCCATGATGTTTTATGCATTGGGACTCTCTTCTCCCCTTGGATGCAGGGTCCCCTGACCCCGGCTATGTCTTGTTTCTTTCTCATCCACGGCAACATTTTCACAGACCTAGTTCCTGAACATCAACATTTGGCACCTGAACAGGGACCCAAAAATGAACTTTTCTTTCAGTGTACAGTGGACCAAGGAGCTCCTGACGAGCAGTTTAAAAAAAAACACACCAAGGTAAGTTACATCCTTGGGATCATCAGGGAAATGGGGAATCAGCAGTCAAATTTTGAAGAGTACTCTAGAGTGTTAAAAACTATATAAAAAAGCACCAGTGTAACTATTAAATCCTCAGCTTTTCAGGAACATTTTTCTCTTATACAGAAACATAGTTATTGGTTTCAGCCACAAGGGCAGAATATTTTAAATCTGAAACAATGGAAGTTAGACATGAAACTTTTAAAAATGGCTTATCAAAAGGGAGAGATAATTCCCATACATGAATGGACTTTGTGTAGCCTTATTTCTGTTACTCTTGAACCATTACAATCAGATGAAAATGAAGATAATAAACAGGATACTGCTATCGCTGAACTGATAGCAGAACAAACTGATGTTAATTTTAATGAAAATATATATGAAAAAATTCACGAACAGCCAAAAACAGATAAACTTATGTCTAATAAAAGGGAAGAAAAGAAAAAGGGAGTTTATGGAGCTTTTTCAGTGGTTATTATGCCATCCGCTCCAAAAGATGATTTATTGTCTTTTGAACCCATGCCTGAGCCTCCTAAGGTATCTGCTGATGCATTTTTTTGGCATTTGATGACCCTCCAAAAGTTTCTGTTTTTCTGCTGGCACCATCCTTTTCAATTATGAAAAGCATAGTACAGGGAAGTAGAGAAGGAGATTCAGAGGCTATGCAACTTTTTTCTGCTTTTCCAGTAACAGTTACTCAAATTCCAGAAGATGCTCAAAATCTCCAAAGAGGCATGCAATTTGATCATGCTCCTATTCCTTTAAAAATTTTTAGAATTTAAAACTTGGTGGGCTGATGAAGCTAATATCGTAGCATGATGAAATCAATAGCAAAATCCACCAGTGCCCATTGCTGCTGAACAAATATTAGGAATAGGTCAATGGGCTGGAGTTCCTCACCAAACCCAATATGATGATGTTGCCATTGTACAAGTTTGATTGTGCTGCCTAGCCACCTGGTGATGAGTTTCCACCCCTGGACAAACTGTACAATCATTTTCAAAAGTTGTTCAATGAAATACTGAACCCTACGTTAAATTTGTAGCGAGGCTGGCAGACATAGTTAACAAGACAGTAACTCAATCTGATCTTAGTGAAATGCTTATTCAGATGTTAGCTTTTGATAATTCCAACAGTGAGTGTAAAAAGGCTTTATGTCCAATAAAGGCAACTGGAGGTACTTTACAGGATTATATAAAGGCATGCCAAGACATTGGCTCTAATGCATATAAAATGAACCTTCTTGTGGTTGCTATAAAGGGATGTAGTCCTATGGTTAATAATTTAAATTGCTTTAAATATGGGTAACCAGGTCATATGAAAAATGATTGCCAAGCCAAAACTAGTGTCAGAGCTCCATCTAGCCATAATAATAGATCAATACCAACTTGTGTGTGTCCAGTATGCCAGAAAGGGTTACACTGGGCCAATGAATGCCATTCTGGATACTGTAAGAATGGCAGTCTCATTAATAAGTTGGGAAACTTCCAAGCAGTTCTTGTTCAGGGCCCTTGGACAAACAATATGAGCACATTTCCCAGCCTAGCTGCAATCTACCCAGTCAGCAATGGAGCAGCTCACTCTGGCATGCAATAGAGCTAAAAACAGCTACCAAAGGCAGTGCAGCTGTGGATCTTCCCTCAACTGAAACTAAGCTTATTACTCCTTCACTGGGTATACAAAAAATAAGAACAGGAATTAAAGGGCCTATCCTCCAAAAAAGGTAGGTTTCATTATTGGCCATAGCGGTCTTATGACCAAAGGTGTTTTAGTGCAAACCGGGATCATTAACTCCAAATTTGATAGAGAAATTTGTGTATTAATACAAACTTTAACTCCCTATCAAATTGAATTGGGAGATCATATAGTGCAACTTCTTTTATTACTGTATTATAACCCTCAATCTTGGCCCATAAAATGTACAGGAGGATTTGGTTCCACTGGGTGTAAAGTTTATTGGCAAACAGCAATTGGAGATGAAAAGTCTGAAATTACCATAAAAATAAATGGAAAAATATTTTTAGGATTAGTGGATACTGGGGCTGATATTCCTATAATTGTTAAACAATATTGGCCACAAGCTTGGACTTTACAAAAGGTGCCTACAGTTTTCAGTGACATTGGCACAATGATATATGTTTATCAAAGTACTCAAATATTTAAGGTAGAAGGTCTGGAGGGATAAGAGGCTGCTCTGCAACCTTATGTTATGGATGTAGAACTTAATTTATGGGGAAGGGACTTATTATACCAATGGGAAACTTATTTGTATATTCCTCACATTTCTGATACAGCTTAACATCTTATTACTCATATGCAATATGCTCCGCCTTTCCAACCTGAGACATGACTTATTGAAGACTACCATGGCCTAGGATATTCAAATTTAGAATAAGGGCTACTGTTGTAAAAAGCCTTTGTATAACCTTTAAAATGGCAAACAGCCAAACCTATCTGGGTTGAACAGTGGCCCCTTCCACAAGAAAAATTATAAGTCCTGAAAAGATTAATACATGAGCAGTTAATGGCAGGGCATATTGAACCCTCTACTAGTCCATGGAATTCTCCAGTTTTTGTAATTAAAAAGAAATCTGGCAAATGGTGCATGTTGACTGATTTACATGAAATTAACAAAGCTATTCAACCTATGGGATCTTTACAGCCTGGTTTGCCATCACCAACTATGATTCCACAAAATTGGCAAATTGTTATTATTGATCTGAAAGATTGTTTCTTTACTATTCCTCTCAATCCAAATGATAGAGAAAAATTTGTCTTTAATATTCCTTATATTAATCACTCAGCTCCTACTGAACAATATCATTGGAAAGTTCTACCTCAGGGAATGATGAACTGTCCTACATTAGGTCAATCCTTTGTTCACATTCCATTACAAACTTCAAGAAAACAATTTCCCAACGCTATGATTTTTCATTATATGGATGATATTCTTTTTGCCACCGAGCAAACTTCTGAGTTGAAACAACTATTTCAGCTGGCTAAAGAAATTCTACCTCAACATGAGTTACAAATAGTTAAGAAAAAATTCAAAAACAGGCTCCTTTTCAATATTTGGGCCATACTATTAATGGAAATATTATAATTCCACAAAAGCTCCAGTTTTGAACTGACCATTTATTGGAACAATTGATAATCATTTCCAAATTCAAAATTTTTAGTTTTTAAAATGTACTTCATGGATTCTTTCTAAGTTGTCAAACAACAACCACTCTCTGCTGCACTTACTTACTATACTGATGGCAGCAGTAATAGAAATGCAGTCTATTTAGGCCCAACTACAAAATCTTGGAAAACACCTTATTCATCTCCCCAAAAGGTGGAACTAATGGCTGTTGTTCAATTGCTAACTGATGTTTCTGAGCCTTTAAATATTATGTCTTATTCTGCTTCTGTCTGTCACGTTGCTTGTCGTACAGAAACAGCTCAGATAACTCCAATTTCTGAATTAGAAGTTCTTTTCCTACAATTAAAAAGACTGTCCATGAATGTTCTAATCCAAGTTATATTACTCATGTTCTTTCCCCTTCTCAACTTCCTGGCCTTATGGCTTCAAAAAATGATTTGGTAGATAAGCTTATTGCTCATATCAAAACTGCTGGTGATTATCATAAATGTACACATACTAATGCTTCTGGTTTACATCATAAATATCCCCACTTAACAGTAAAAGAAAGTTTTAAGCAAAAACTTTTAAGCAATGTCCTACTTGTGGGCCCATAAATGCCCCCACTTTCTCTCCAAGAGTAAATCCCCAAGGAGAACATACAAATGAAATTTGTCAAATGGATGTTACACATGTGTCCTCTTTTGGCCACTTTCAATATGCACATGTAACAGTGGACAGATTTTCTAATTTTCTTTAGGCAACTGCTCACACTGGTGAAAAGGCCTCACTTGCACTTTCTCACTTATTATATTGTTTTGCTGTAATGGGCTTGCCGGCACAGCTAAAAACTGATAATGTGCCTGCTTATATTAGTCAATCTTTCAAAAAGTTTTTCAGTGACTGTAACATTAAACATGTTACTGGAATTCCATATAAACCCCAAGGACAAACAACAGTAAAAAAAAAAAAAGCAATCATTTACTAAAATTACTGTTGCAAAAACAAAAAGGGGGATATGGAGGAGAATCTGCTAAAGACAGACTATCTAAATCATTGTTTACCTTAAATTTTCTTAATAGACAATATATGTCTAATACCACAGCAGCAGAAAGACAATGGGAGGTTAATAAAAGGAATGAAAATGAAAAATGTGGACAACTGATATACTGAAAAAAATGAAACAACCAATAAATGGGAAAAAGGAGAGTTAAATATTTGGGGCCGAGGTTTTGCTCTTATCATTACAGAAACAGGAGAGCAGCAGTGGATCCCCTCCAGAAGCATTAAGCCTAGAGTTGAAGATGCTGCCAAAACTTAAACTATGGAAATGGTGGTTTCACATTGGATTAATTTTAGGTAAAGCTGAGATACCATATCATAATTACACTTATTGGGCATACATTACCAACGCACCTCTTTTAGAGCTGTTAACCTGGGCCAATGAGTCTTACCCAATTTATCTTAATCAGTCTCATCATTTTCCAGGACATATAGGCTTATGGCTACCCTTAACACCAAAGGAAGGGAAATTTATAGAAAATTTAACCTTACCTTTTATAGACTGCCCTCTTTGCATTGGACATGGTTCTGCATGCATGCAACCTCAAAATCACAGTGTAGTTTTTATAGAGAAAAATAAAACTCTAATTTATATTCTCATTTTCCCTTATTTACCATATAAATCAGAAAATATGGTAAATCTTACATGTCCCTCTCAAAACAGATTACTCAATGACAAATGGCATGTATGTCATAGTTTTTCAGAGGTTGTGTTGTTTAATGATTCCTATGGAATTACAAAGGATTAGGCCCTTATAGGAATGCCAAAGCCTGTTAAAAAAACAACCATATCTTGGTTCATTAATACTTCAACCATAACCACTAATGACAGTAATCCTTTTTTCTGGAATTTTGGTATTATGGCTTTTACTAGCAGTGCAATAAATTGGGAAAATCAAGGAAGAATTATCCCACAAACATGGGACACTAAACTTAACAAAACTCAAAATTATTTGTGGAAATTATTTTTGGGAACTGGACCAATTTTTTAATGGCAAGGCATTAAAACTAATATTACCAGTTTAAAAAGAAAATCAACTCAATTTCTTACAGTATGTGTATGAGATCCTATAGTTTTATCATTGGAAAATAACTTTTGGTGAAAGGAATGTTACCTGCTCCAATTGCTCTTTATTTACATCTCTTAAGAATTCATATTTGCAGGAAAATCAAACTCTTTTTAGAGCAAGAAGAAGAAAAGGACTATGGTTACAAGTTCAGAAGACCAGCCATTGACAACAGTCTCCAGAATCCCAGTTTCTGTGGCACTTCCTTGAACATTATTTAAAATGAACTAAATGATTGAACTTTTAATAGCAGGAATTTTGGGACTGATTGGCATCAGAACCACTGCAGCCATCACTGGCACAGCCCTGCATCAAGGAGTCCAGACTCAACAATATGTTAAGGCCTGGCATAAAAATGCAAGTGAGATGTGGCATAGCCAGTCTCACATTGATGTGGAACTGAATAATCATATGAATGATCTTGAAACAACTATTATACATTTGGGTAATCAAATCTATAACTTAACTTATTAAAATATCTTAAAAGTGATTGGAATGAAAGTTCTTTTTTATTGCTCCTTTGCCTTAGTATAATAGTGAGCATGATTGGGAAGAAGTAAAAAATCATTTGATTGGATATAAGCGTAATATTTCTTTAGATAGTTTAGAATCCTAAAAGAGAACATTGAGCATGTCTCACAATGAATTGAAAGAAACCCCTGGTGCAGAATTTTGGAATGAATTGACTGAAAATTTAAATACTGTCAATGTGTTTCACTAGTGGAAACAAAAAACAGTTCAAATATCATTTTGGTTTGGATTAGGAATTATTGTTTTTTGCATTTTAATTGTTAATTTTCAGGGTAGAGTAATAACATATATTTATATAAAAACTGAAAAATTAAATCAGATAAATGCATTCATGTTAAGAAACTTAGCCATGATAAACTAATTTTACATTATTTGTGGTAGAAATTAGAAGTCAGAGGTGAGGTGACAAGCAGGTGTGAGATGTCCACAGTTCTGCAGGCTCAGGAAGCACATGGAAGGGCCATGGCCAAAGGGTGTCTGAGATAGAGCTTGGGAAGAGGGCAGGGGATTGAGGTGGGGCAAGGATGGGTAACTGGCTGTGGTGGTTTAGAGCTATGTACCCCAGAAAAATATGTTCTTAAACTTAATCTATTATTTGGGTCTACTGATGAGGTTACATCAGTTAAGGTGTGGCCCACCTGAATCAGGATGGGTCTTAATCCTATTACTGAAGGTCTTATAGGGAAGGTCACAAAGAAAGAGAAAGCCAGAATGAGCAGCCAAAGGTGAAAGTCAGCAGAAGCTGTAATAGAAAGGAGAAGCCAGCAGAGGCTGTCATGTACATTGCCATGTGACAGAAAAGCCAAGGTCCACGGATACTGGCTGCCAGCTTCAGAACAACTCCATATCTGGGAGAAAGCATCACATTGATGACAAGTTGATTGTGGAATTCTCCTACAGAAGAATCATGAGTAAAGAAATTCTCATTGTTCAAGCCAACACATTGCTCTGGCAGCCAGGAAATAATCACAGGCTAAATGTTCTTATACATCCCAGTGTTTGGGCAGTCATCAGAGAATTCTACAGACCTGGCAAGAATGACACTGAAAGAACAAGGAAGCTAGTGGATTACCAGTGAAATCCCTCCTTATGTTTGCTGATCCCTGCTGTGAAGACCAGTTCACCTCATCCCAGCCTGAAGTCTGCAGTGACTTGACATCCCCACTCACAGACATGGGCACCCAGTCAGCCTTAGGGATAAATATGACTGACAAATGTGAATCTACAATGGTTAAAGAAAAGGGACAGTTAAAAGACCAACAGGAAAACATGGAAAATCACTTCCAGGGGAGTAAGGCCCTAGCTCCTTCCTTTCTTGCCCTGCTGAGGGAATTGTATTTCCAACTCTGAATTCTGTTACTGCCAAATTGCCAGTCACTTGCGAGGAGAGATAAGAACTCAGAAGTTTATCTCCCAGGCACCCTATCTTGCAAAGTTCACTGAAGACATTCTCTAACAAGACAAAGGAATACTGAGAGAGAAGAAGATACAATCCAGGAAGCAGTGGAGCAAATCCAGACAAGGAACTCTCAATAAGAGGCCCCATCCCAGGCCTAGGGAGGCCTCACTCCAGATGGAAACAAGAAGAAGGATGGTGCCCAATAGGGAGGCCTTCAGATGGAAAATTCAAAATGCTGGAAGAAATTAAGGACATGACCAAAGTAAATAATGTAAGAGAAAAGAAAGGCAATCAGAAATCCCAGGAAAAAAAGTTTGAAGAGAAAAAAATAAGTACATAGGTAAAACCTTAGAAAAGAAAGGAATTTAGTGATAGGATGCCAGTCTTCTCAAAAGGTGGGAGGGCACAAGATCCTGCTGAATTTTAAGTTATTCAGGTCTACAATGATAACTAGGAAAGAAACTACAATAATGATATTTCTACCATGGGAAGAGGGTGCAGGAGAGCTGGGGATTCAGAGAAGCTCAGTCTTCTCTGTTCAGCAGATGGTAAAAGATGAGGTCACAGGGCACTGGAGTGGGGAGCAGAGGGGCAGCAGCTCTTTCTTTCCTTTCATTTTGACTCCTTCTACACTCTCTTAGTCTTTAGCTATGTGTATATTTTATTATGCAAGATAAACTAAAATTAGTTAGAAATAATTATGGGAAGCACCTCTGTTCCAGTGGCACAGATTCCGGGTCTAATCACTTGAAAATAGGTGAAGTGAAAATACTGGCCCTTCCAAACTGCTGCCCCTCAAACAAGAGGCAAGAGGTCATGGCATTTGGTGCAGAAGTAATTTTCCTGTCAAGAGCAGACCCAAATGTGTGGCTGGAATTGTCTAGGGTAGTGAGGAGAACAGTTGCACTAGTGTCAGGACAGGGTACCATGAAGTCCGTTTCCTGACCCTGGACCAGCTTTCAGCTCTGGAAATAAACTTCCATGGATGATGCCAGTGTGAGGGACTTCAGCCACTATCCTGTGGTGACAAGTGTCTGCCAGTTTGATGCTGGCAGTCAGGTTGCTGCCCAGCCCAGGGCAGAAGGAGGTCTAGGAGGCAGCATGGAGGTCCAAACCTTCACAAACATCTTGGTGCCCTGCAAAGACCCAGTGGACAAGCAAACACTACCCCTCAGTGGGCAGAGTCTCAGTGGGCTGGCACCTGTGAAGAAAATCCAGCCACATTTTGGAATCTGGGCTCCCATCTGGGCTCAGCCCAGACAGGCTGTGGAGTCACATCAGGAGTCACACCATGCTCCTCTGTCCTCCTGCAGCATGTGAGATGAGAGGACTAGAGGCTGGGCCTGAGGGCCAAGTCCCCAGGGACACTTAATTAATATGGTTGTTGGAAACCTGAAACTCATTAGCAGTTGTGTTTACAATGGCTGCAAATGGAGCACTGGTACAAGACTGAAAATTGAGAAGGATTAGCTAGATCCTCAAAGAGGAGTCAACACATAATGGTGCATTAAAGCATCACCAGGCAGCAAATAAATAGTAATTTACAGAATTAATACATTGAATGTTCACTGTCTCTCAGACTGAGCTCTAAGCCTTTGGTTAACCCCAGATAATCTCTAAAGCAACTCCACACAGCAGGTCCCATCACTAGCCCTGATTCATATGTTGGAAAACATGCACAATGAGGTCAGGTGAGCCTGCCTAAGGTCACACAACAAGGTGGGTCTAGGCCTGGAAATGAAGTAGTTGGGAAGCCCTGAGAGATTCTGACATCAGAACATTCAAAGGAAAAGTAAGAACAGATGCACAACAGGTTCATGTGCAGGTCAGGGTGGACGTTGGCCCTGGCTTGGGTCCCAGCCCTGCCCCAGCCAGCTGTGTGGGCCACCAGCACCCTTGCTATAGTTCTAGCAGCTTTGAACTTATCAAAGGAGGAGCAGTGGGGGCAGGGGCAGTGCTTGGGCACAGCACCTGGGGCAGAGGAGGAACTTAGGAAAGGTTGGTTTAACAAATCCAATGGCCTTTGAAAACACAAAATACTAGAAATATATGATAGTGACAGCTGCACATTATTCTTCTTTCTAAGTCTGCCTCTCCCATTGTTAGAAGGAAGATGCCCCACCTGTGGCCATGGGGGGCTCCTTCCATCCAGGGATACAGCTGTCTCTGCTCTCAGCCTCCAAGAAAACACTCTCCCAGCCCTGCAGTCCCATCCTCAGAGTAGAGCAGGGTCTGAATAGGTGAGGTGGTCCCACTGGCCATGGAGAGAACAATACCTGGGAGCCAGAGGCTTTGAGAGGGTCTGCTCTCTAGGAAATTCCAGGGTCAGGGCCAGCAGTTCCCACAGTCCTTTAGTGGCCTCTGAGGTCCACAGCAGGTCAAATCCCTGACTTCCTGCTGAAAGCAAGGCAGAGTCAGAGGGAAGGGAGGCTAGGAGCTCCAATGCCCTGCCTCCTTCCCCCAGCATAGTTAGGTTTTCTGAGCAGGTAAGAGCATCCGCTGGTTGGAAGAGGGCATCACCTCTACTTCAACCCACTGTCCTTTATTGCTAGGTCTGTCTTCTGTCTTAAACAACAAACCAGAATTATTAATCCTGGACACTCCCAAACCATGACACTGGGTTCAAATTTCCCCTCCCCCTGGCAGCACCATGACACTATCTCCCAACCAACTCTTTTTACCCTTGCTGTATATGAAGTGCTAAACACAAAGTGGCTGCCACAGCCCCACCTGGCCAATATTCCATCACAGAGAAGCCTCAAATCTCAATCTGATGAGAGCCTCAGCCACATCATTCTCAATCCCTGATGACAAACTGACCTAACAACACCTAATGGTGAGCTCTAGCCACCAGGGACACCCCTGAACCTGCAAGTGGTGCACTGGCCCTGCCAAAACAGAGGGACACAGGGTGAATGTGAAGCTTACCAGATGCCAGCAGCCCACCTCCAAACCTCAAGGAACCTAGGCCCTCTCACCACTCACCTGACAGCACAGGCCTCTCCCCAAACTGGGCATGAGCTTGGGGGTTGCCTGATGGCCCTGGAAGGCCTTGCTCTGACCTCAGGAGGATGGATCTTCAGTGACAGCAGAAGTTGGCAAGCAAGTTGCAGTCTGGCTCCACCGTCAAGCTCATCTCCAATGCCAGGTGCTCCTGCCCAGGACAACAAGATGTCCAGTCAGTCCAAATCTACCCTCATCTCTCCAAGGGCCAATGTGGCAAAATGTGGGGGAGCTGGAGGGCCACACACATGCACATTCACAAGTTTGGTAGCAAGCATCCATCTGGACAAGGTAAGAGACACACCTGTGGGAAGTCCATGGGAACAGCCCCTGCTGCCCACGTGCCACACCCTAGTTGGCACCCAGAGGCCATTTGAAAAGCCCAAGTGTCATGGGGCTGGCAGAATGACTTCCCTGTAGATGGCAAAAACCATCCCCAGTGGGGCACACCTCCATCTGTGGGTATCCCCAGGTGTGGCCAAGCCCACAGAACATGTGCACCTGACCTGGTGACTTTTCTTTCTATAGTAGAAGGACCAGAGCTCAGAGAATACCCAGGATGGAATCAGGTCTCCTCTTCCTACAGTGAGGGCTGCCTGCCCCTCTGCCCCTTTGGCTCTTTCCTGCCCCCTGCATGGTGGACCCTGATGGGCAGGACACCTGCCTGCTGGGCTCACACCTCCCCACAAGCTTTGCTTCCTGCTAATCCCTTGCTTGCTCTCCTTGCCCCCATGTGGTAAGTGCTCAGGGCCTGCACACAGATGTTTAAGGTGCATGGGTGGAAGCCATCTGATTGGCAATGCTTTGGCTCCACATGGCAAAAGAAAGCCTCTGTGTGTTCAAATTCTCCATTTGGGGCAGGGATGCCCAATCAGACATGAGCCCCTTTCCTGGGACCATGAGCTCACTGTAGGTGGGGAACTCCCAGGGAACCTGAAGCAGCCCCTTGAGGGGCACCCCTGGAGGGAGACACCTGAGGGGAGCATGCTAAGGGAAGCATCCTGGAAAAGATACAGCTTGGAGGAATTTCCTGGGGTTCAGACTGTCCATAAGGAGCTTCCCAGGGAGGGAGAGCCTAATGAGAAGCACATGGGGGGAGGAATATCCTGGGGGAGTATCCTGTGAGGGAGTAGTTTGGGGTGGAGCACCCTGGGGAGCAGTTTGTGTGGGGAGCAGTCTAAAGGGGAGCATCTTGTGTGGGGAGCAGTCTAAAGGGGAGCAGTTTTGGGGTAGCATCCTGGGGAGGAGCAGCCTCAGTGTGGGGAAAAGGTGTGGCCAGTTGCCTCCCATAGACTTAGAGGTGCTGGCCAGCTGCAGACCCCAGGGAAGGGCCACAGGCCTAGGGCCACAACAGGGCTCCTGACACCCCAAGGCCCACTCCTGAGCCTGGCTCCTTCATGAGGTCCCAAGACCCTGCCCACCCACAACCATGCACAAGCTTGGCACTCAGCTCCTTTCTGTGGAAGAGTTGTTGTGTATGTGGGCAAAGGTTCAGCTGTCAGTTATTCAGCCACTGTTTCCCTGGGAGTCCCTGAGGGTGGATCCAGAAAGGGCAGGACCCTGAGAGGACAGATTGGAGGAACCTGAAGTGAGCAAGACCCAGAGTGGGTGGATCCCAGCCTGGGCAGACCCTGAGTGGGCAGGATGCTAAGGGGTTGGTACCACAAGTGGGCAGCATTAGGAGTGATGTTGTTTGTGTGTGGGTCTTTTTAACTTATTGTAGAGGTGATCTTTCCTGGCGGAGATCTTTGACCGTGGTTAGAGGGTCCCTCCGCTTGTGGCTGGAGGCCTGACGCCAGGGGAAACAGGTAGGATGAAAGAACAAGGCAAGAGACTTTGCTTTCTGGTGGGAGCAGAAACCAAGAGAGTTTATTGAGGAAGTGTACAAGCATATAAAGGCTTGGGTAGCCGGGGCGGGACTGAGGGGAAGGAGGTGGGGTAAGGGGTTGGCCCTGGCGGTGGTGGCTAATGAACTGGGGAGGTGGCTAGCGTTATCTGTTGCCGGGTAGACTTGCTGAGTAGGGTTCTTGTCGGGAAGGAGGGGGGAAGGGAAAGGGAGAGAAAAGGGGGG
>JAQZBX010043096.1:0-14674 GCA_029593785.1 Cabassous unicinctus | reverse complement strand
AAAAACCATATACATTGTTGGCTAGAAGTGATTTATCTTTTTATCCTCCACAAAAATTATTCTTTGGTCAATGCATTATTGGGTTTTGGAATAGAGATGTGAATTTTTACCTCATTAGAACCCCCAAGTCCTGGGCAATAAGTCTTTTAAGTGGCGTCACCAACAGATTTATTTCAAAGCGATTCCATTTGGAGGAAGGAAACACTGAGTAATGCATTATATACAAAGATTATTCAATAATTCATGGGAACTGCACACTGGTGACCATTTAGATTCCATTTATGGCCATAGAGCTAATAATGAACCCTGTCTTAGAAGATGTCCACACTTTGCTACTCTTTCTGCTTGGTGCACAAGAATCTTGACTTTCGAAAAATTGATTTTGTCCTGGTGCTCTTACTTTGTGTGTTTACATGGACCACTCTTCTATGAGGCTATATTGTAAAAATGGGCATTTTATATAGTTAGGCTAAAAGAACATGTCACCCTTAGCACAGCAGGAATGTTTCATAAAAATGTTGCTTTTTCCTTCCTTTGGGCAGGAATTCTGATTGTGATTTCTATATGTGAGGACTGGATTTCCAGAGGGTGGGTTGAAATATATCTATTGATACCTAGTAATGATAGGACACACAGTGTTGGGCAATCAAGGAATGTGGAAAGGTGTGCAAGGTAAGTGGGGGTCTTCCCTCGAGCCAAGTGCCCTCCTGGAAATGTCCTTCTGCTCCCCCCTCCGTGGGGGAGCACAGGGTTGCTGGGCAGAGGAGAGCAATCTCCAGTGGCTGAGCACAACCATTGTCATGTTCTACCATCACATGGCTTGACTTTAAGCATGTTCTGTCATCACATGGCTTGGCTGTAAGCGTGTTCTACCATCACAGGGCTTGGCTATGCGTGTGTTCTTCCATTGTGTGGCTTGGCTGTAAGCATGTTCTCATGGCTTGACTTTAAGCATGTTCTACCATCGCATTGCTTGGCTCTTGAACCCCACAGTTCATCCTGAGCTTCATCTTGTCATTTCCTATTTTGAAAATCACAGAAGCCCCAGGGTAATCTCCCTTCCAGGTGGGGACAGGGGTAGAGGAAAGTAGAGGAGGGAAGGGCAGCCTGTTTCCCACACCTCACTGCTGTGTGTCCCACTAGCATTCTAATCAGTGCCAGCAAAGGGAAACCTGGGGACTGACGCCTTCAAATGCCCAGATATGACCATCACCATTTGGCAAGTGTTTATTCAGTGATTTCTGTTTCGTAGGAAATAAAAATGAAAGACTTACGGTTCTCTTCTTTGCCAGAATTGCCCCAGGAGTCTTCCTTCTTTTCTCCCTGTTCCCTCCCCACCCTCCAGTCAAAATCACTTTTGATTTTATTTAAAAACCGTGGCAAAGATTCATGCAATCCATACTTTTATAAGGAAAATGTTAAAATCACTAGAAATCCCACCTTAACGTCGTGAGGAACATTATTTTCTACCTGCACCCACATTTTGCCCTAAATTATATTTTGCCACATATGCCGCCTTGAGACTATTTTTTTCATTTCACGATATGTCAAAGACACCTTCTCCTACCAATAAAAATCCTCCTCATCATTTTAATGGTTGTGTAATATTCCATTATATACATCTACCCTTAATTCCTTATGATGGACCTTTAGGTTGTTTTCAAATATTTGCCCACTCAGACAACACAGGGACGAATATTCTTGTGCGTGTGTGATGATGGCTGCAGTATATTCCTACACGAGCAATTGCTGGGTCCAAAAGTATGCACACTTCAATTTTTGGCATTTATTACCAAAAGAGACTTGAAAGACGGTATTAAAAATACATTCCCATACAATGTATGAGAGTGCCTCCCTCCCCAAACTCCCACCAGCACTGGGTATTAAAAGTCTTTTTCAAAGAACTAAAAAAAATAAAATAAAATAAAAGTCTTTTTCATATTTAGAACCCTTGTTTTTCTCTCCATTTCTTTTATTACAATTGAAGATGTTTTGCAATATTCATTGGCAAGTTATATTGCTTCCTCTGTGATTGATCTGTATAGATCCTTTGTCCATTTTTCTCCTGAGCTGGTTATCTTTTTTCTCGTTGTTGTTATGCAAAAGTAATGATTTAATGACTATAAGCAAGGCAAAGCAATAGAATTGTGCTTCTTTTGCAGACTGAGGACAATGAAATGTTTAGCTACATTTTTTTCCCGAACAAACGTGAAACACTATCATATCGAAGAAACACCCTTACAAACAACCGATGGATGAGGAACATACACCAAAGTTCGACCCAAGCAAAACACAAACTGAAAATTGTTGTATTCATTTTTAAAATTCAACATCCTCACTCTATTTAAAAATTAATAACCTGCAGAAGCTCATAATAAATTGCTTCTATTTCCAGACATTACGGAGAAGGCATATGACCAGTGTTTATAATTGTTAAAGTAAGTCTTAAATTTGACATTACTGCTATACCACGTATTAAAATTTTAGGTAAAATTCCTTCTTCCAGCAAATTGCTGGAATATTAAAAAATATGCTTTCGAATTGGAGTGATAAATATGCACTTTAGAAACACATTAGTACCATCGTATGAGCTGGTTATCTTTTTCTTTGGCTTTCAAAACCCCTCCAGCAGAGCAGGTGTAGCTCAGTGGTTGAGCGCCTGCTTCATATATATGAGGTCCTGGGTTCAATCCCTGGTACCTCCTAAAACAAACCAAAAAAACCCACAAAACCCTCCAATAAATTTTTTAATTAAAAAAATAAAAGATGCAAATTTAGACTGGACCCTTTTCCACAATCTACACCTACTAATGTATATATTGTCAGAATAATGATCTGTCCTCTCTGGGGAGAGATGAAGCAGGTGAGCAGTGCTGCTGCTTCATCAGCATGCCCGAGTGGAAGTACACCTAGTATCTCGTCATTTGTGGACCAGGCGAGAGAGCTGGCAGCCTTCTAGCCCCTGGGCGGGTGAAACTGAGCCTGCCCTTGCTGCAGTGCTTCCCATTAACACTCAGCAAGGGGTCATGTGATCTTCCAGCCTCCTGTTTTCCTGCCCTTGGCATACATCCTTTTCCTAACTGCCATATAATTCTAATGAGATTGCCCTGGGCCCCTCATATTCCATAAGTGATGTAAGCAATAAGCAGCAGAGAAAAGAAAACTCACGGGATGCCGACATTTCAAATAAAATTTATTTCTCGTCTTTGCCCGAGAGGAGATTTCATAGTCTATAAACCACAAGGATATGTACAGTCCGGGAGGAAATTCATTATTTAATCTGAACCCTGGGAAACTTCTAGGGGGACTTTGATGAATGCTGTGGGATAAAAATTTAGATTTTAATTTAGGATTGCACAAAATATGTTCACTCTGGCCTGAAGCTTTTCATTTTTTTTTTTTTTTTTTTTTTTTTTTTTTTTTTTTTTTTTTTTTTTTTGACAGTTTCATTCATTGGCTCCCATGTACTATCGAGGCTCTGCGGCAGCTGTCATAGTGTATGACATTACCAAACAGGTAAGTGTCCCTGATAGAATTAAGATACCCTGAGCAGGACTTGACTCCCGAGCAGCCTGAAATGAGGCTTCATAATATGCTGGTCGGAGATAATGAACACTATATTGAGTTCACTTCACCTCTATGTAATGAAGCTTCTCAGATTTATCTGTGAAATTAAATAAACAATAATGGTCATTTATTCATTTTTAATGATGACTGTCCATTTGTTGAGCCAAGGTCATGTCTGCTGGCATTCTTCTCAAGAACGTCAGCTTTTTGAGAAAAGGAAAGTTATTTTTAAGTTTTGCATGTCTTAAAATTGTGGAATACTTATTTTCCATTAGTGTTTCAATCATGCCCCTTAAAATGCCAAGGACAGTGCTTACGTGTGTGTGGGTCAATATGCCTGTGTTTGTGCAGACATAATATAAATGCATTTTTAGGTTATCAAACTCAGGCTTTAGGAAATCCATCAGCAAATAACTGCAGTGGTTTGCTGATGTTTTTTTTCCCATCCATGCAAATTGAATTATTTACCTTTTGCCTTGGAATGCTGACTCCATGCAGGAGACCATTTGTTTAATGATCCGTTACTGTTATCGTTCATGAATTCCTGACCGCTTCTGCCTAAACATATAATAGTGTGTGCTTGGCTTGATTCTCAAAAGAAGGTTGTGAGTGAAGGGCGAAAAGGAAACCACACACACATGTATGTATAGATACATGGTTTTTTTTTGTTTTCTTTCCCGAAGTAAACATGTCCATTCTCTTAGTTCTTTTACCCTTATTCACGTGGAGTCAAGGTATAATTTTATATTAATGTTATTTATAGAAGAAAATTATTATTCTTATTCACTTAACTTCATCAAGTTTTAAGTTTAGAAAAGGAACCTTCTATAGGCTATGTAAATATGACAACTAATGCTAAATTTTGTGCCAAGATAGGGGTGGTATGTTCCTCTAAAGGAATCTCCTGAAAATCTGTTTCTCCATTAAATTGTGTGGGGTCTGTATTTCTATTTGGCTGAAACAGTATAGTGATGGGTCTTTCTAATGATTCATTTACACTTTTGGTTTAGGATTCATTTCATACCTTGAAGAAATGGGTTAAAGAGCTGAAAGAACATGGTCCAGAGAACATCGTGATGGCTATTGCTGGGAACAAATGCGACCTATCAGATATTAGGTAAGTTGCATTTTGTAAAATTTTTGTGTGTTTAATATTTTCTATCCCTGAATGTCTTATGTGGTAAAAAGCTATTATGCCTGTGCGGTTAAGTCTACTCTCATCGTAGCAATTTAATTAATAGCCATTCATTTGTGGCAGTCAACATGGTATTTATTCAACCAAAGTAGAATTAAGGAAAAATGATGGGGAAATGCAAACTTGATGGACCACACACTAAGGAATATTAAGATCAAATCTCCTCTACATAGCAGAGTGACATCCCTGACTCTAGATATCTTTGGGCTAGTTCGCTTTATTATTTTTATTGTGACCTTGTCTTTTATTATTAGTAGTACCAACACCATTTTAGTAACATTTTCATATGGTGTATTAGTCAGGGTTCTCTAGGGAAACAGAACTGACAGGGGATATCTATAAATAGTATGAGATTTTATAAAATTATCTCATGCAACCATGGGGGTGCACAAGTCCAAATTCCGCAGGGCAGGCTGCAAGCCAGGAACTCCGATGAAGGTCCTTGATGAGTTCCCAGGAGACGCTGGCTGTCTGAAGTAGAGATGGGAATTCTCTCTCTAATGCTGAAATCACTTCTTTTAAGGCCTTCTACCGATTGGATGAGATGTCACTCATTGCTGATGGCAGTCTCCTCAGTTGATTGTAGATATAATCAGCCATATATGTAGCCAACTCACGGATGATTGAAGTCCATAAATGCCTTTGTATTACAGTTAGCCTAGTGCTTTCTTGACCAAACAACCATGCACCATCACCTGGCTGAACTGACACATTAGCCTAACCAGCACATATGGTAAGGAGAGTTATAATACTTAACATTTTCCATAGGCTCACTGTTTGAGTTCTGATTTTAGCTTAAGGATTTCCTCAAGTGTACACAATCTCACTGTTTTGTTCTGAGATCTGAATGTGACACATTGGCTTCCCCAGAGACAGTGAATTGTTGAATTTCCTTTACCTAGAGAGAAGTTTGTAGGGACCCAGTCCACATGGGTTAGAGACTTGATGATTGCTTTATCTAGTCTGATGAGCTATACATTTTACTAGATAAATATGTTATAAAAAGAAGTAGTAAATTTGTGTTGTCTTCATTCCCCTGGTTAATTTAATTCTCAGGAAATCCAATAGTTGATTTCCGGAGCAACAGCTATGTCATGCTTCAGGTTTCGCTGACCCAAATATGCCAAACCAAAATTAAATAAACAAGGAAAACAGATCTTGCAAAACTTCTTAACATGACATTTGACAAATTGCTCTGTTTCTTTGGGATTTGAAAAGCTTTGTATCAAATTGCATCATGTTGGTTTATAATAACAGCCATAAACACCACAAATGCATTTGTTTTTTCTAGGGGTTGGACAAATATTTAAACTCCCCAGGCTTAGCTCAGATATCTACCTTCTTTACTGGAATCCTAAAACAACTTCTGCCCAACAGAATCGCATTAATTTTTTTCATTAGAGGGGTGGGATGGTGGCGGGTATAGACAGCGTTTTTTGAGAGAATGCGGTATCATCTAACACTATCTAACTGCAGAAAAGAGACGTTAAGTGGAACCCAGTTGTGTGTTGTGGGAATGCCGATGCACCAGAATTTAAGCAGAAAACAATGTAAACTTGAATGGTAGTAAAGACTCTTGGTTAATAAAACTCAAATCCAATTGAAATTAATTTCAGGGAAAAAAAGGTGGAATTTATGGAAAGGATACTTGTGTCCATGTAGTAAAAACAGGGTTGCCTTTATTTCTGGTATTTGTTATGTTCCAGCTTTTGGCCCTGGAGGGAGATGGGCTTGGCACTCTCTTTTTCAAGTCCAAATTGTCATGGGAGGGTTTTCCCACACTGTGACCAGGCACCTGGGGCCAAAGTAGAAGATTTGGGTAGGACAGGGTTTTTCCCACCATCAGCATGAGAGTGGGAGGGTCAGATGATTTTGGAGAGGGGCAGTTCCTAGAAAAGTGCAGCCTGGCCAGACAAAATACGCCTGGGACAGGTTGGCATGGGGGCCAGCACCTCTAGGCACCATCATGCTTTGGTCCGGCATTCTCAGCAGGGGCATGGGATTTGTGCCCACTGATTCATATATACCATTTTCAAAATGGCCCTGCTCATCAAATCCATCCATCTCACCTGCAAATATAAATGTGCCCGCATTCTCCCACCTTCCCCTCATTCTCAGTGGGAGTCAGTCCAAGGTCTCATCCAGCTCTGCATCCAGGGGAGCCCTCATGGAGCCACTGTCTCAGCTGGTCTGGCCTCAGCGAGGGCTGAGTGTTCCTTCTGAAACCTGCAGTTGAGGTTTAAAGTGTGGAATGTGTATCTTTTGTTATACACAGAATTATTTTAGATAGTACTTGTTTTTTTTTGTTTTGTTTTTTAGGAGGTACCAGGGCTTGAACCCGGGACCTCGTACATGGGAAGCAGGCGCTCAACCACTTAAGCTACATCCACTCCCTGGTACTTTGTTATTGAATCACTCAGCAAGGAAATGACTCCCTTGGCAATTCTTCTGACCTCTGATTAGGTTAATGAGAAAGATTAGTTTGGTGCCAGTACATGTTTTATTTTTAAATATTTAATACACTTTATTAATCCAGTCTCTTTACTTACTGTAGGTATATTCAGATTTTTTGTTATTTCTTGAGTTAGTTCTGGTAATTTATTTTCCTTGTAGGAGTTTATCCATTTCATCTACATTATCTAATTTTTATGTGTAGTTCATGTATTCTTTTAGAATCTTTATGTTTTCTCTAAGGTCAGTAGTTATGTCCCTCTTTCAGTCATGATTTTAGAAATTTGAGCCTCTCACTCTTTGCCATTCTAGCCAAAATTTTGTCTATTTTTGTTGATCTTTTCAAAGAAACAACTTAGTTTCATTGATTTCTGTTTTCTTTCTATTGTTATTCTGTTTTTTATTTCATTTATTTCTGCTCTACTCTTATTGTTTCCTTCTTTCTTTTTGCTTTGGGTTTACTTTGCTCTTCTTTCTCTAGGTTCTTAAGGTGAAAATTAGCATATCTATTTGAAATCATTCTTCTTTTCTAATATAGGCATTTATACTTATAGATTTTCCTCTAAGCACTTCTTTAGCTGTTTATGTTTTAGTATATGTTTTTGTTTGTATTATTTTTAAGTCATTTTCTAATTTCTTTTATAATTTGTTGTTTGACTCATTGTTTATTCAGTAGTGTTTAATTTCCACATATTTGTGAATTTTCCAAATATCTGTTTGTTGATGATTTCTAATTTAATTCCACTGTTGTCTGAAAACATATTTTGTATGAATTTAATTCATTTAAATTTATTGAGGCTAGTTTTATGGCTTAGCATATGGTCTAGTAAATTTTTTTGTCATTTTTAAAAGCAATTTATTGAAGTATTTCATTCATACATGAACATACGTAAACAAGTGTATAGTAAAAGTTGTGAACTTACAAAACAAACATGCGTAACATCATACAGGTTCCCATACATCACCCAACCACAAATACCTTGCATTTGTGAAGCATTTGTAACAAATTATGAAAGAGCATCGTCAAAGTATTACTACTAACTATATCCATATTGTACGTTTGGTATGTTTTTCCCCATATACCACCCTATTATTAACACCTTGTATTAATGTCATACATTTATTATAATTCATGAAAGAACATTCTTATACTTGTACTATTAAAACTAGTCCATCATCCTTAAAAAGATTCACTGTCTTATACAGACCTGTGTTTTTATCTTTTATTTTTTATTCTAGTAACATCTATGGCCGAAAACTTCCCCTTTTAGAGCCACATTCACATATATAACTCAGTGCTGTTAATTACACTCACAATAATGTGTTCTCATAACCAACATCCATTTCCAAAATTTTGCAATCAAACTAAATAGAAATTCTGTACAAATTAAGTACCAACTCCCCATTCTCTACCCCCAGTCCATCCCCTGATAACCTATATTCTAGATTCTAACTCTATGAGTTTGCTTATTATAATTAGTTCATATTAGTGAGGGTCATAGAATATTTGTCCTTTTGTCTGGCTTATTTTACACAGCATAATATCCTCAAGGTTCATCCATGTTGTCACATGTATCAGGACTTCATTCCTTAAAACAGCTGAAAAATATTGTATTGTATGTATATAGCACATTTTGTTTAGCCATTTATTGGTTGATGGACACTTTGGTTGCTTCCATCTTTTGGCAATTGCAGATGATGCCGTTATGAACAATGGTGTGCAAATATCTGTTCGAGTCCCTGCTTTCAGCTCTTCTGGGTTATATACATAGTAGCGGGATTGCTGGGTCATATGCAAATTCTCTACTTAGCTTCTTGAGGAACTGCCAAACTGTCCTCCACAATGGCTGCACCATTTTACATTCCTACCAGCAATGAATGAGTGTTCCTATTTCTCCACATCCTCTCCAACACTTGTAATCTTGTTTTTTTTTTTTTTTAATAGAAGCCATTCTAGTGGGTATTGAAATGATATCTTTGTGGTTTTGATTTGTATTTCCCTAAAGCTAGTGATGTTGAGCATCTTTCCATGTGCTTTTTTAGCCATTTTGGATCACCTGGTTGATCCTGTAAAAATGTAAATGTCAATTCAGAAGGTCTTGGGTGTTATTTTAGTTTCCTGGGCTGCTTAAGCAAATACCACGAAATGGTTCAACTTAAACAATGGGAGCTTACTAGCTTATGGTTTTGAGGCCGGGAAAATGTCCAAATCATTTTCAGCCTCTGGCTGCTCCATCTGTGGCTTTCTCTCTCGTGTCTGAATTCACTCTGCTTATAAAGGACTTCTGTAATAGGATTCAGACCCATCCTGATTGAGGTGGGCCATACCTTAACTGAAGTAACCTCATCAAAAGGTCCTACTTACAATGGGTCCACACCCACAGGAATGGATTAGATTTAAGAACATGTTTTCTTGGGTACCTACAGCTCCAAACCACCATTAATTCAAGGTTTCAGGTGGCTCCAAGGAGGGCAGGTCTGACCTGAGGTCTGGATAGAAAAGAAACCTCAGAAAGTCTGGGGATCCCAGCAAGAGACCTCATGGCTTTGTCCAGGGCCTGGTGGAGGAAGTCTGTGTGTGTGTGTGTGTGTGTGTGTGTGTGTGTGTGTATAAACAAGCCTTGAAAAGAAAAAAGAAATAAGTAATCTTAGTTCAGTGACTATAAAAGTTTCATGAACATAAAGATCACTTAGAGGGAAGCAGATGGGTGCCCGCCTACCACATGGGAGGTTCTGGGTTTGGTTCCCAGTGTCTCCTAAAGAAGATGAGCAAGACAGCGAGCCAACGCGATGGGCTGGCGCGGTGAGCTGATGCAACAAGACGATGCAACGAGGAGATGCAATGAGGAAACACAATGAGAGACACAACAAGCAGGGAGTGGAGATGGCTCAAGTGATTGGGTGCCTCCCTTCCACGTGGGAGGTCCCGGGTTTGGTTCCCAGTGCCTCCTAAAAAAAAAGATGTGCAGACTCAGAGAGCAGACAACGAGTGCAAACAACGAGGGGGTGGAGGGAGAAATAAATAAATAAAATAAATCTTAAAAAAAAAAAAAAAATTTTCACTTAGAGCACTTGTTGGAAATTCTGATTCCAGGATTTGCTCCAGAGATTCTTATTCAATAGGTGGGGTGAGGCTGGGTATGTAAGCTTTTTTTTTTTTAATTGATTCTTTTAAAAGTAGTCTGAGGACTATACCTGAGGTGGTAGGGATGAGGGAGGAGGTCCTGGAACCGCACTGGGCTCCTGTCCTGGTGCTCTGACTGCAGGCACACATCCCTGGGCTTTCCCTCACCCTTCGGGCCTCATGGAGAACAGGCAGAAACAGAGGTTCACTTTCTTTCAAGGTCCAGAATCTTATCCCTTCAGAAGCACTTCCGGTTGCTCTCTGCCTTTTCGTCTTTTGCATCTCACATTGAAATCATCAGGAGGAAAGGTGGGACTGGGTTGGTTTAGCTCCATCTAATTAATGTGCATTTTCCTTTTGGGCCAGTGTCTTCTGCCCACCTCTTTAGTGTTCTGCTTTTGCTTGGTTGCCTTGAGTTTGGGCAAGGTTTTAGGGTCAGCTGGCACTGAGACGAGAAGGGGCTACAGGAATGGCCCACGTTTGGTGCTTCAGGAACCATCTGCTTTCATTGGCTCTTGGGACAGGATCCTCCAAGCACCAGAGTTCGAGGAAGAAGAGGACATCCCACCCCACTCCTGACCCTTAAGACTTACCTTGCATTTTCCCCGTCAGCCTTACAAGCAAGCCTTGACCTGTAGCCAATAGTATAAGTCATTTCTTGGGAGAAATTACTCCCACCCCACCTCTTTCCCAGAGCAGGGTCCAGTTCTGCGTTTCCTTTGCTTGATCTTGTTTTCCTGATTTTGAATTCTGGACTCTGTACACAAATCCCTTTTGACCTCTCCAAAGTTGGAACTCCTCCTGCCTTTCTTGATTGTTTGGATGTTGGCCTGCCTGTAACAGATTCTGGTTTGACCTACTCTTCAAGCTTAGGGGTCTCGTGGTGGCTTCTCTTTGGAATTCCACCCTGCACTGGCATCCTCAGAGCTCTGAATGACATGGAGAAGTGAGGGAGGGACGAGTCATGGAAGAGAAGTTGGTGATTGGAGAAGGCTCCTAGGGCCTCGTTTATTTTCTCCCCGTGGTCGCAATGGGAAGTTACCCAACAAAAGTGATGCTGGAGACAAGTGGCTGGGAGTGGGAGAACCTTGCCCTCAGGGTGATGGATGAAGAGGAGAAGCTGGCTCTTTTGCTTCTGTCCCCCTTTGCCCGGATTCCTCCCACCCCCAGGAGGGACTTGGGGACCATAGGTGCCCTTTGAGAGCCTCTTCCAAGGAGTGGAATCATGGTCTCTAAGACCCTATCTCAATATTTTTGGTATCTCTAAGAGAAGTATTGAGAGAGATTGCTGGTGAATCAAGATTTTTTTTCCTAGAGTAGAGGTTGTACCCCAAGAAAAGAGCATCTTAAAAGTGAAAATAACTGTGGTAGGAGGAAAGGAATCTGTCCTATTGGTTTTCAGTCATTTGATTAGCAAATAAAATTTTTTTTGCATTATATGTATATTTAAATGTATTTTGAAAAGGAGCATATAAATTTTTAATCAATTTTTTGTAAATGTATTCATAAAGCATACAATCTATCCAAAGTGTATAATCAATGGTATTTGGTATAATCAAAGAGTTGTTCATTCATCACTTCAATAAATGTAAGAGCATTTTCATTACTCCAAAAAGAAAAATAAAAAACAAACATACAACAAAAGAAAACTCTACCCGCTTAGTAGTCACCTCTCAATCTCTCTATCCTTCCCCTGCTATACATAACTGCTATTCTAAGCAGATCAATTTCTCATGTGCAGCAAAATTCTTTATGGGAAGTACAAGGAAAAAGAAGAAACTATTTTCTGTAGTTATTTACTTCTATTTGGAGAACCCAGAGTAGTACACTGGGGGAATAATATCTAATGAGCCATACCAAACTATATTTAATGAAGTTCCACATTGTGTGGCGCAGTCCAGAAAGGACAAAGGAGTTCAGGAAATTCCACTGTAATCTAGGATATGGAAAGGCTCATGGATGAGATGAGTCACAAGCTGGGCTTTTAAGATTGAGTAGACTTTGGGGAAATGAAGGATAGGAAGGGATTCCAAGAAGGGGGAGGATGGTGGATACAGCATGGAGATGGGAGTTTGCCATGGGAGTTTTGCCATGTGTTGGCTGGGAGGAGTCATTAAGAATCTCTACCTGATCATTTGCCTTGGGCAGTGGTAGAAAAAGTAGATGGGTAGTGTGGGTATAATTTATGAATGGCCTTAAAAGAGGGGGAGCGGATGTGGCTCAAGTGGTTGAACGCCCGCCTCCCACATATGAGTCCTGGGTTCAATATCTGGTCCCCAGTACCTTAAAAAAAAAGGATATAGAAGGAGCGGATGTAGCTTAGTGGTTAAGCCCCTGTTTCCCATATACAAGGTCCTGGGTTCAATCCCCAGTATCTGTATATGGAACAGTTTGGGCTTGATGCACTGGTCCAGGATGGCTAACACTGAAAAAATGCATTTGGAAATACATGTCTTTTACTAAGAGCACATGAATTCAACTGCTTTCATTGCTTACAGGTGACTTCAGAACTCATTTCAGTCTTAATAGTGGGCTGGAAATGGATATCAGAGTTTCTTAAAAATTATACAAACCAAAATTAAAAAAAAAAATTATACAGGGAAGTGGATATGGCTCAAGCGATTGAGCGCCTGCCTACCACATGGAGTCCCGGCTTCGGATCCCGGTGCCTCCTGGAGAAGACGAGCAAGGCAGCGAGCTGTAGCGACGGGCAGGCGCAGTGAGCTGACGCAACAAGGTGATGCAACAAGGAGACACAAAGAGGAATGACAGTGAGAGACAACAAAGCAGGGAGCTGAGGTAGCTCAAGTGATTGATCACCTCTCTCCCACATGGGAGGTCACAGATTTGGTTCCCAGTGCCTCCTAAAGAGAAGATGAGCAGACATAGAGAGCACACAGAAAATGGACACAAAGAGCAGACAGAGAGCACAAACAATGAAGGGGAGGGAATAAAATAAAATAAATCTTTCAAAAAAAATTATACAAACCAAATAACAGATTTTGAGATAATGGATGATAAAAATTCAGTTTCTTCCAAATATTAAAATCTCCAAGACCAGTGAACATCAAAAGCCATAAGGGAGCAGATGTGGCTCAAGTGGTTGAGTACCTGCTTCCCACATGGGAGGTCCCAAGTTCATCCCCAGTGCTTCCTGAAAACAAAAACAAACAATAAGCAAAACAAATGAAAAAACCAACTCAGGGAAGCTGATGCAGCTTAGTGGTTGAGTGCCAGCTTCCCACATGCAAGGCCCTGGGTTCAATCCCTGGTACCTCAAAAAAGCAACCATGGAAATAGCATGGCAAATATTAAGGTGCACACAGCATTTTTTTTTTTTTTTTTTTCTCATGAGATGAGGAAATGTAGATCTGTGCTGTTAAAATATGTTTGTGTGCTCTGGGATGTTGTCTTCCAGTGTTTTTACCTTCTTCTGATGCTAAGCAGTTGGCTGAGCCTGTATCTGCTGGCTGCTATCGAGGCAAGCGAGAGGGACAGACAGCTGAACGAGAGGGACAAGGGAAGACAACTTGAATCTTTTTTTATTAAATATAAAATATTCTTAAAGAAGTGCATATATAACATTTGCATATATTCTAAAGAGTAACATGGTAATAAAATGAATAGCTAGGTAACTGTTGGTAAGCCTCCCTCCCTAGTTGTATCCCTTTCTCTCCACCCAGAAGTAACCACCCACTTGACTTTTGTGCTGATCGTTTTTCGGTTTTCCTTATACTTCACTGGCCATTTCCTTCTCTAAACAATAGATTGTTTAGTGTTGCCTGTTTTTGAAAGCTACATATATGGGATGACAATGTATGGTGGCTTGTTTCTTGTGCTCAGCATGCTTGAGAGATCCATTCAAGTGAATGTTTAACTGTAGTTTGTCCATTTTCATTGCTGGTTGCTGTAGACGGTTCCATTTTATGAGCGTGACGCGATTTATCTATCCATTCTACCACTGATGGATATTTGGTTCTTTGTGGTTTGGCGTGATTGTGAACATTGCTTTTGGAACGCTCTTGTACATCCCTAAGCATTTTGTTAGACTCGGGTGTAGAGCTAAGAGTTGAATTGCTGAGTCACCGGATGTGCACATGCTCAGTTTGATGAGGTAATGCCAGTGTTTCCAAAGTGGACACCAGTAGAATGTGAGCATTCCTGCTGTCCTACTAGTCTTAGTGTTGTCAGACTTTAAGGTGTGTAGTGATACCTGATCATTTGCATCTTCCTGATTACCAAAAAACTTGGTGTCTTTTCGTATATTTATTAGCCATTCAGGTTTCCTCTTATGTGAAGTCCCTGTTCAGTTCTTTTGCCATTTACTCTGTTGGGTT
>JAQZBX010043095.1:0-21787 GCA_029593785.1 Cabassous unicinctus | reverse complement strand
AAAAAAGCCAGGATCATAAAACTGCTAGAAGAAAACATAGGGAAACATCTTAAAGACCTTGTGGTAGGTGGTGGTTTCTTGGACCTCACACCTAATGCACATGCAACAAAAGAAAAAAAAAGATAAATGGGACCTCCTTAAAAGGTCCTGTGCACCCCACAGGACTTTGTCTAAAGGGTGAAAATGCAGCTGACTCAATGGGAGAAAATATTTGGAAATCATATGTCCAATAAGGGTCTAATATCCATAATATAATAAGAGATGTTACAACTCAACATTAAAAAGACAAACGACCCAATTAAGAAATGGGCAAAAGACTTGAAGGCATTTGTCCAAAGAAGAAATACAAATGGCAAAAAAACACATGAAAAAATGTTCAACATCACTAATGATTAGGGAAATGCAAATCAAAACTACAATGAGGTATCATTTCACACCTATCAGAATGGCCACTGTTAGAAAGACAGAGAACGACAAGTGTTGGAGAGGATGTAGAGAGATAGGAACACTTATTCACTGTTGGTGGGAATGCAGAATGGTACAGCCACTGTGGAGGACTATTTGGCAGTTCCTAAAGACATTGAATATAGACTTGCCACGTGTCCCTGTAATA
This sequence comes from Cabassous unicinctus, assembly GCA_029593785.1. Taxonomy (NCBI): domain Eukaryota; kingdom Metazoa; phylum Chordata; class Mammalia; order Cingulata; family Chlamyphoridae; genus Cabassous; species Cabassous unicinctus. The sequence goes on along the minus strand of JAQZBX010043095.1, from coordinate 21,174 downwards.
TCACTACTGGGTATATATCCAGAAGAACTGAAAGCAGTGACACAAATAGACATCTGCACACCTATGTTCATAGTGGCATTATTCACAATTGCCAAAAATTAGAAGCAACCCAGGTGTCCATCAACCAATGAATGGATAAAGAAACTGTGATGTATTCACATGATGGAATATTACGCAGCTGTAAGAAGAAATGAAGTTGTAAAGCATATGACAACATGGATGAACCTGGAGGACGTTATGTTGATTGAAGCAAGCCAGACACAAAAGGACAAATACTGTATGATTGTGTTGCTATGAACTAAATATAATGTGTAACATATTGTATGATTCCATTTATATAAAATGTAAATATAGTCAATTTATAAAGATGAAATTTGATTAGTGGTTATGCAAGGCTAGAGTAGGCATGCTAAGGGGTGAGGAGGTTTTCTTTTTGGAATAATGAAATGCTTCTCAAATTTTTTGTGATGATGAATGCACAACATTGTGATTATACAAAAAGCCATTGATTATACACTTTAGATAGATCGTATGGTATGTGAATATATCTCAATAAAACTGCTAAATTAATAAATAATTGTGCAAGAATAACTGGAAATAGCAGTTATGTACAGCAGGGGAACATAGATAGTTTAAGAGGTGAAGAATTTTCTTGTTTGTCTGTTTCTTGTTTATTATTAGTATTATTATTGAAATAATGAAAATGCTGTAATAATGATTGAAGTGATTGAATGCATAACTATGTGATTATACCAAATACCATTGATTGTACACTTTGGATGAATTGTATGCTTTATTAATATATATCAATAAAATTGACTTATTTTAAAAAAATCTGCCTCCGTGGTATATCACCGAACTCTAACCACCTGCCTCTTTTGTACTGCTCTGATTAGTAAGTAAAATGATTTCTTGGCACCTCCTTAAACAAGTGACTGTTTTTATATGGAATATCACTGGAATTTGATATAGTGACAGTGCTGGCAGAATAAACTTTCAGAATGTTATTCTTCTAAGTAAAAGAAAAATAATAGCAACTAATAGTTAATGAGCACTTACTACATTTGAGGCACTCTTTTAAGTGTTTTTCATGTTAGTAAGTTTATTCTTCCCATCAGTCCTATAAGTTATGTAGCTATTATTATCTCTATTTTATAGATAAGGAAACTGAGGTGCAGAAGAGTTAAGTAACTTTCTCTAGCTCACACAGTTCATATGTAGTAAAGCTAAAGTTTAAGCTCATGCTTCATACTGCATGAAAAGAATAACTTTAATATTCTTAACCTTATGAAAGGGTGTAAGAGGTGTATCAATCAGGATCCAGACATGGAAATTAAAACTATATTAAGTAATTCAACAGAGAGAATGTAATGTAGGGAAAGAGTTAAACCAGTAAGAAAGCCCAAAGGAACACTTGAGATAACATAAAGTTAATAATTGCAGGAAGCAATCTTTAGGGCTGGGGTACCTCAAGGAAGAGGTCATGGTTATCAAAAAATTGGAGAAGAGAACTCACAGAGCTGGGTCTTTGACCTCCAAGGAAGGGGAGCTGCCTTGCTGTTGCTGGTACCTCAAGAGCTTTGAGGAGCCATCTGGAACTGGGCTTCAAACCTCTGAGGAGGGGATGTTGCCCAAGGTTTGGGTAGCATTGGAAAAACCTAGACTAGAACCCCTTGTTGTTGCTGATGACGCGCTGCTGCTGGGGAAACCCTGACTGGAGCAGCAAACTAATAGGAACTAATAGGAAGGAGCAAGTCCCGTCTCCCTTCTTCCTACTTCCCTGTAGAACCTCACTTAGGTTATTGGACTGTGAAGAGAAAGCCAGCTGACAAAGGAGAAATGTATTATACAAAGCCCAGCCTCAGCATCTCAAAGAAGAGTGCAGAAGGGTGGATTTGGAGCTAAGAGATGGTAGCTTAATAACTGGCACAATGGGGAAGCAAATCAGAATAATAATGGGAGTCATCTTTTCTCATTAACTATTCCTGTCCACAAATCATTATGTAAAATGAATATTAGTAAACCATAAATAAAGACTAATTTGAAAGTTATGAGAAAGTTATGTATTAACTTAATATTTTAAATGGGAATATATTGCTTTGTAGATAAAAGTATTATTAGGAAATTGTTTAATATCTCTTTTATTCATTTTAGATAAGATGGGAAAAAAACATCACTTTGGGAGAACCACCAGGATTCTTACATTCTTGGTGGTGGTAAGTATCTTGTTTTATTCCTCTTTTACTAAATTGATGATGCATTGCAGTAGGCCTGCTCTCTATACCTGTTTATGATGTCATGCTTCCCTTTTGTTATTTCTCATTTTCTAAAATTATTTTCTGAAAGTTAGCACTTTAAAAAAAAAACACCTCAAAACCAGCATTACTGTTATTTGACTTAAAGATAAGTCAAAAAAAAAAAAGCTGGAATTGGGATCAGTGTGTAGAATCTCCAACTTTAAGTGTAATTACTTTCTCATCTTGCAGTGGCAAAGTGAGGATGGCACTTTTTTATAGCTCTCTGTTGAGTTAGCTGTAAAGTTGGCTTTCTGCTGAGTGGGCTAGCAAGTTTTCATAATGCCAGACTACTATGTAGGTAATTATAAGCATTGGCATGCCATTCCAGTTCCTTTTTTGAACTCTACATCTCCTCTTGAGGGGGGTGGAATGTAGGAGAAGCAACTCAAGCTAATATTTGATTGACGTCTTCTGCAATAGAACAATCCTGTTAAAAAACTGAGCTACTCAACAAACAAAAAACTCCCCAAAGCAAAAAGAGCAAAGTTTAAAAATAAGCGGATTATTGAAATAAGTTTATATTTATTCTCTTGGGATGGAAAATAATATTCATGAGTAACAGTTACCTGGTACAGTGCTCAGCAGATACTTAACTAATTGAATGGAACTTATCTTTGCTGTGAAGAATACCTGTCATACTTGTTTTTTATATTTCTTTGTTTCTGCCCTGTGGTGGTGGTATTTTCTTAAGTTTCATTTACTCATGAAGCTGTAAGCAAATTTCTCCGTGCAAATCTAGTAAACTTTTTTATTTATTGCATTCAGTCAACAAATACTAATTGAGGCACTATACTATATTCTTGGGACATATCAGTGACTAAACAGATACACAACTCTACTCTCTTGCTGATTGCAATCTATTGAGGAAAACAAGTAATTAAGAAAGCAGTGAAAAAGAAGTATTTTAGGGGTAATATGCAGAGCACTATGTAGGTATGTGCCAAACACATTTCACTTGGCATAAGAGAGTCAGGGAAGGGTCATGGGAGGAACTGGTATCTAAACCAAGGTCTTGTCTACATATAAGAGTTGGCCAGAGAGGCAGAGAAGGGATATGTGGATAAATCATACCATGTGCAAGGACTTGGAGGTGCAAAGGCAGAGAGAGTATGGCATACAGAAAGAGAAGAAAGGAATTTCAGTACGTTGGAAATTGAGTGGGGTATAACAGAGTGATTAGAAGTGAGGCTGGGTTCATAAACTGGGAGTTTGAACTTAATTATAAAGAGTGCAATACAGTTGAGTTTATAAGCAGGAGAGTAAGACTATTGGTTTGAATCTTTATAAATAATATCACTCTGGTTCATAGAGTAGAGAATGAGTTGGAGAGGAATAAGTCCAGATACAGAGAAACACTTAGAAGGCTAATGCAGTAAGGGGTAGAGAATGGTCACTTGAACAAGGGTGTAACCAGTGGGGAGAAAGAGAAATGGAGAGGTTTGAGGGATAGAAGTTTCAGGATTTGGTGATTTACTAATTTTGGAAATAGATGAAGAGTTCAATTTTTTTAGAAATTCTGCAATTGAAATATGTGATATCCAAGTGGAAATACTGAGCAGGCAGCTGGATATATGGGTCTGGCATTCAAAAGAGGGAGATGGGTGAATGGAATTCCACATGAGTAGAGAAGTGGGCCTAGGACAGAACTCTTGCAACACTAACATTTAACATATGAGAGGGATGAGAAGGCTACAAAGGAGACAGAAGTAATAACTACAGAGCGTAGGAGGAAAACCAGGAAATAGTAATGTCACAAAAACCAAGGGTAAGGATGTGTTTTTGTATTTCTTTGATTAGAAGCATTTCTTGCTCAGCCCCTTGTACACTCATCTCTCAGTATCCTATTTAAAGGAAAAAAGTTATCTTCTGGTGCTGTGCAAATCGTCACTTGGTATGTTACTTAATGCCATCATCTTTTTAATCTCTTGCCCAAGAATATGCCTTACTAAAAGTTCCGTGGTGAATGAAACTGTACTTGGTCAGTTGTGGTTGTACTTGTGGGTTTCCCTTGTTTGTCTTACACATGTATGGCAGGAACAGGTGCAGTCCTTTGGTTCAGAGTTGTTCCTGTATTTGGAACAACGGTTCATCATAGTTAAGCACTGTCGTTGTGCTGTTTTTCTGGGGTTTAAAAATGATTTTTTATAATGTATAATATTATAAAAGTCAAATTCTCATTCTCCATGATATATATTTATGATATCTAGATCTAGACTATAAATACTTCACTGTTTGCCAAATGTAATGGAGACTCCTCACCTGTTGACACTCTTACCTTTTGTATGTTTTCAGTTAGATCTGAAAAGTATACTTCAAGAATCTGTCCCTATTGAGTCAGTAGACTAGCAAAGTGAGGATTTTAAGAGTTTTCAATTGCAGCATTAATTCTATTTTTGCACCTGTTTTTCTTTTACACTCTTTCTCATGGATTGAATCTTTTCCCATACTGTAGATTGTTGATAATAACTGAATACTTTGGCTTTCTGCTTCTGCTAGACCTAGCTTTTTTGGTCTTAACTATCAGAAGGCACAGCTCTTAAATCTGCCATTGCCCTTTCCATCTTTGTTGTTGAGATTCTAGGGAGTCTTTCTTCATGGCTTTTATATATATATATATTTTACATTTGACTTTATTAAACATTCTATACATCCAGCATCTTCTCCCCATTCTCAACCCACATTCCATCTCCTACCAACCTGTACTTCCTAGTCCAACTGCATGAGTCTTCTCATTGTATTTAGTTCATGTCAGTGAGACCATACAATGTTCTTCCTTTTCATTTTGGCTTATTTTCACTCAACATAATATCCTCAAGTTTCCTCCATGTTGTCATGTGCTTCCCCAATTGATTTCTTCTTACAGCTGAGTAATACTCTATCATATGAATATATCACATCTTGTTTATCCATTCTTCAGTTGATGGGCACTTAGGTGTTTCCGTCTTTTAGCAATTGTGAATAATGCTGCTATGAACATTGGTGTGTAAATATCTGTTCGTGTCCTTGCTTTCAGTTCTTCTGTATGTATTTCTAGTACCAAGACTGCTGGATCATATTGCTGCCAGATTTCTTCTACGTTCTTGGCTAAGCTACAAAAAATGAATTTTAAGTGCAAACCAGTTTAGTTAGGCCAGTAATTTATTAAGGAAGGGAGGGAAGGGAAATGGGAGAAAATAACAGATTGTGGGTCCCAGGTAGAGAGGAAAGGGGCTGAAAAGAGATAAAGAGGGCTGATTTACAGGCTACAATTCCCCATTACAGATTACAAAATGCCCAGGTTTAGTTGCATGCTGTTTCAGGCAGGGGAAGAAGGCGGCAAGAAGAGCACTTGGTATCAACATAGAGACTGTTGGAAGAGGTTTGAGAACAGAGGCAGAGATTAGTTACAAAGCAATTGTAATTCTCCCAGGTGATGAAAGGTGATGAGGTGATGGACTCCAGATAGTGAAGAATTTAGTGAAGAATGTGTAGAATAGTTTGGTGTTAGAGGTGGAAGAGGAGCCCCTAGGTTTTAGATTTGGATAATGGGATGAATGGTGATACCATTAACTAAGTGAGAGGATGTAGAAAGAGCATCTGGTTTTAGAGAACAGACCATGAATTTAGCTTGGACAGGTTAAATTTTTAGATGAATGTGTTACATTCAGATGAAGATGCTTAATAGACAGAGATCTGGGTCTGTATTGCTAAGGAAGGTCCCGTAATGTTTTGGGACCTAAAAACAGAGGTCATACTATAGCTCACAGTGTTCATAGATGCAAGAGTAAGAGCAAGGCCTCAGGTTGGAACCATAGGAGTAGCTAACATTCAAATGTGGGTGCATGAAGAAGTTCTCAAAGAAAAGTAATTGGAGAGGAAGGAGAATAAACAGGAGAGGATAATGTATGGGAACCAGGACAGGCATTCAAAGGAGGAAGCATCCAACAGTCAAATTCAAATCCCTCAACAAGTGTAAGTTAAAAAACAAAAAAAAACCTTGAAGATTGTTCTGAATTGGGAAGTAAGGTGAACTTTGGTGGTCTTGGGGAAGACAGTTCCAATGGGGTAGTGAAAATGAAATTTAGATGGCTATTGTAATTCATTTCTCTAGCTGGGGGTGACTGAGAGTATATCGGGGCATCTGTAGTAATTTCTGAATAAATAATGGAACAGGACCTAACAGTTTGGTTTTTAAGAGAGAATAGACTTGAGTATGTATGTATATAGGCTGAAGTGACAAATCAGTAGAGTGGGAGTGATTGAAGATACAGGAAAGAGAGAGAGAAGAGACAAGAGAGGTGCATACATACACAAATATGCAGAATAAAACACAGGAGGGAGGGGAGAAGGGCTTGGAGAGGAGGGGAATTTCTATCTTTAGTATGGGATAAAGAGAGTATATGATTTTTTTACTTTCTGTAGCTTTTTTCCTTGTTTCTGGTGTGATTTCCCTAACCACTGCTTTTTTTTTTTCCTAGTTTGCATCATGCCTAGCGCTACAGTATTTCTATGCCCCATTTCATTACCTTTACCGGGGCCAAACCCACTTTAAAAACTTACTTCTCATTTGTACCCGTTAATAAAAGTTCCTAACCTTTTCATGAATTTCAGGAATAAAAATGCCATTAAACTTCTTTCCTCTGTAATAAATATCCTTTTCAACTTGTACTTTAAAAATATAGTCTTTAAAATTTTTCCAATTAAAAGTTTAATGGCAAAGTATGCCTCATTTTAATATGTATTAACTTATATAAATAATTATAATATTGCAATATATTATTTAATATATATATACCTTTTGAAATAACTTTGGGCCTATATAATTATGTCCTGAAATTTAAAAAATATCTTGTTGCAGAGGAAATAAACCAATAACTAAGGTTCTCATGAGAATTTAGTTCCTTTCACCTGACTTCAGTGGGAAGTCAGATCCTGCAATACATTAGCTTTCTAATTACTTTGGAATCTAACAGATGACATCAGGCTTGGCTAAGAATAACCAGATCCCATATGAGAACAATAGCATTGGAGTCAGTTAGTCGCTCACTAGGCTCAGCAGAATAGTATAGCATTTATGATTGACTGACTGGGTCTTTCTCATCTTGAATGTCTTGTCTATAGTAGACATTGCATAACTAATTATTTATTTGAAATGAATTAAACTAAGTAGTGATATAAGACACGCGTAGAAGACTACTAGGATAAGAGGAGTAAACCAGGGTAAGGAGGGAAGAAAAAGTTTTGGCAAGAGAGAAGGCAAACAACAGATGTGGAAAGGTTATAGAGAAAAAACAAAATGTAGGTTGGGTGATGAAAAAAGGAAAGTGGAATGCAAAGGAAAATGTTGATTTGGTGTGAGGAATGCATTGAAAAAAATCTAAGAATCTTCCATTAAATGTGACTATTAGAAAGAAAAGAGGCAAATTTTACTCAGCAAGAAAGTGGTTTTTTGTTTTTTTTTTCTGGCCTTTAACTTTCTTTTAAAAGTGCTTTTACATATACCATCTCTTTGTATTTGTACGAAACTTGTAAAATAGATATTATTTTTTTTTCTATTTTACTTAAAGAAACTAAGGACTAGAGTTTGGGACTAGAGCTCCCAAAGTCAACTTTAGTATTAGAATTGAAGTTTCCTGAATTGTAACTAACAGATAATGTCTTTTACACACAGAGCTGAATGCAGTGACTCACCATTAATTAGGCACTTTTCCCTTTTTGAGCACGGCAAGTGGCTAATTCCAGGCAGTTGATATAAATGGGAATCAGAAAAATTGTCTCTTCTGAGTCCTGTTTATTCTGAGGCATCCATGGGTCACTGGCAGCTGTGTGTAGAGTGAGGGGGTGGTAGCCACAGGGTACTCAGGAAATGAGTTGGAGTATGTGGTCAAAGGTAGAAGAACAAAGTACTGTCTTATCTGGGACAAGTCTACCACACTCGTATAATAGCTGGTGCTGCTCAGATATCATAGACCTGCCCATAATCAGAATAAAGAGGCTTGAAATATAAACTCTAATACTGTACTCACATAAGAGGCAAAATAATGTAATAATTAAAATGTTCAAACTCAGATCTTCTACTAACTTTGTGACCTTAAGCAAGTTATTTAACTTCTAAGCTTGTTCCCTCATCTATAAAATGGAGATAATATAGGGGGATTAAATGATGAATATGTGATGCTTTGTATATGCTTGAATTAAGTATATGCTCAATAATTGCTAGCTATTTTGGTGATACTTTAAAATACAAATTTATTGCTAATCCAGAAGTATTATGGAAATTTTATGATAGTAGGGCAAAATTGAATGGTTGAATTTTAGAAGTATTAAGTAATGCTAAAGAATAATACACGTACATGGATGTCAAAGTTCCTAGGTGAAGAGCAGGTGCATGTATATTTCACATAAAACCTTTGGTCTTATGAAAGGATAGTTTTCTTCAGTAAGGCTTATGAATAACTAACATTCATTGATTATATATTTTTGGGCCAGTGAAAGAGAAAGGATTTTCTTAGTTATTAAGAGTTGAACATGACTTGTTCCTCAGAAAAATTGTTTTCCACAGGATTTTTTTAAATTTTTATTTTCAAGTAGTCCAAATTTGGCCAGTGGCATAAAAGTTATATAATTATGTTAGCATTCCATCTTCTTGGATACATCGGGCATGGTTATGCATCCTTGTAACCTGCTCCTACAACTAATTTGCTTTCTTTGTTCCCTTGAGATATTAGCAGCCAGCTAAGTCATTTCTACTCATATACTTAGGAGGAGAAGGAAAAATTGTGTTTGAGTGAAGAGCCTCGACTTGGGAATCCTGTGCTTTCCTCTGATTTATGTGGGAAAAGCACATAATAAATAATGACACATCCAAGACTGAAGACTTTAATACTTTGCAAGTTTTGCTTTACTATATTTAGTTTTTGTCTTCTCCATTTGAATTCCCCACGTTTCACAGAAAATAATTTGGTATCAAGCTTAATAGATGGAAGGGATTGGAACTGTGAAATTCCTTAGCCACCAGCATTTCCAATCGGAGAGAGAAGAAGAAAGCTGTGTCTATGGAGGTCCAGAATTTCCTGCCCCTGGCCTTCATGGGAATTAAGGAACCAGCTCAGTGGGTCATCTGAGGAGCTTAATAAGGTAGAAGAATAAAATCCCTCCAACTAAGGACAAATCAAGTACTGCTATGAATCTTACCTAAAGAAGCCCAATTCTTCTTCTAAGAGATAAGTCTACATTTTCATATGGTTATTGTCACATTGTCATACTATAAGCCAAAAAGCATTTGCCAAGAACATTTGTGAAATTTTAATAGTGTATGAGGTGTAATGTCTACAAAGAGCTTCCCGTAGTTGCTTTAGGAAATTGAGAAGCAATTTATAATTCAACTCATTAATTTTGGATCCACATATGTGCCATGGTTTATATATCTTTTTAAAAATGTGCTGTACCTGTTATAGCATATTGCATATGAGGTATTTAATATACATTTGAAATATTTCTAGAAGAAAATCATAGTGTTTAATTTTTTAAAAATTCATGAAGCATTCATAGAGGTCTTCTGATTTTGCCTTATTTTCTAAATTAAAAAATAGGACTAGAAAAGATAAAGTGATTTGTCTACTATTCCACAAAGTGAAGCTTGGATAATTGCAGAATGTGGATTTAGAATCATGTGTTTTGGCTCTTAGTGCAGCTTTTTAAAAATTATTATGATGATAGGGCCAGTTGTTTAAAGTATTAGGATGGTATCATAGCAGTAATTGTGGCTCATATTACTAGGACAAAACATGGATTGAATTTTTCTAGGAAAGATATTTTTCTCATGTGATCATTTCTTAGGGGTAAGAAGATACATATGCTAATAAAATAGATAAATCGCACTTTAAAACATGAATATCATAGCATTAAAACGAAATTGTCCACATTTGATTTTTTATTAACTTTGTATTTTAAATTTCGTCACACATTTCTTAGGTTATTGTGGACTTAATTATGAATCTGTCCTGATGAGTAGGGTTTTTTGTTTGTTTAATCAAAACCTATCATTTTATTTTATGTTTTTAATGTTTTGTTTTGTTTTTTAATTTTTAAAAGGTACTTAGATTACATAAATGTTACATAGAATATATAGGGGATTCCCATATGTCCCATCCCCCACACCTCCCACATTTTCCAACATTGGCAACATCTTTCATTAGTGTGGTACATTCATTGCAATTGATAAACACATTTTGGAGCATTGTCACTAAGCATGGATTGTAGTTTACATTGTATTTTACACTCTCTCCAACTCAACTCTGTAGGTTATGGCAGGGTTTTTTGTTTTTTTTTTTTAATTAAAGATTTGTGCTACTTTTTATAATTATACTCTTTAAGCTGTCCTCACCATCTCATAACTTTCTTTTGGCTCCTCAACTGTATGATCTTTGAAGTAATGCAATAGAGTTTTTGAATTTGTAGAAAGGAGCATACACTTGTCTCAGGTACTGTTAAGATGGAACCTGGAGCAAGACTGGCCACGGATCAGGTTTTTTTTTTAAAGGATATGTTTCTTTACCTATTGTATTAGGGTTCTCAAGGAAAACAGAGCCGATAAGTGATACCTGTATATATTAAAAGATTTTTATAAGAATTGTCTCACATGACTGTGGGGAAGCACATGTCCAAATTCCATAGGGCAGGCCACAAGCTGGGAATGCCAATGAAGGTTTTCAGTGAATTCCCCAGGAGAAGCTGATTGGCTGAAGTAAAGATAGAAATTCTCTCTTCTGACTGCTGAAATCATCACTTTGCCTTTTAAAGCCTTCAGCTGATTGAATGAGACTTTTCTCACTGTTGAAGGCAATCTCCTCAGTTGATTATAGATGTAATGAGCCAAAGATGCAATCAACTTAATGATGAATTAAGTACAGAAATGTCCTCACAATAACAATCAGGCCAGTATTTGCTAGACCAAACAACTGGACACCAAAACCTGTCCAAGTTGACACATGAAATTAACCATCAGACCTTTAATAAAGGAAATCACGTATAGGAATCTCAAGAATACCACATATAGAATTACCCTATTTTAGTAACTTGTTTTATCCCTAAGCTTGACTTTGTAAACTTTTGTCCTTCCCCTCAATCCATAAAAGCAAACAAAAACAGAAGTAGAATAATATTAATATTCTAAGATGAATATTTAACTTAATTTGTGTATAAATAATAATATCTAATATTTACTTAATAACTTTTAGGGCAAACTCCAACAATAAATTATATTTTTCCAGTTTTTTTGTCAGATAATCTTTTAAAAGTAATATTGGGGGAAAGCGGCTGTGGCTCAATTGGTTGGGCTCCCATTTACCATATGGGAGGCCCGGGGTTCGATTCCCGGGGCCTCCTGGTGAAGGTAGGTGAGCTGACATAGCAAGATGACGCAACAAAGGGAGACAAGCAGACACAGAAAAAATGCAAAACAAATGGATACAGTGAGCACAAGCAGCAAGGGGGGTATAAATAAATAAAAAATAAATCTTTAAAAAATAAAAGTAATATTGGAGTAGTTTTCAACAGAGGTCTTATGGTGCTTGCTAGGAAATTAGTTAACAAGAAAGAAATATTAAGCTGTTTGTCATAATGTTGCATTTAATAGTCTATGATTGATCAAACTAAATAAATACAATTTAAAGACTACATTACAAAATTTTAGTTTTAAGAGCTTTGAAGTTCCTCATGAACATGAAAATAAGGGTGATGGTAGTATACTATAACTCATAACATACCTGATCCAGGTGAAAAACTTTTTGTATCCTTGTATATCTATGGATTTTAGACTTTTAATCTCTTAGACTTTTTAGCTCTTAACCCAATAGGGCCTGTAGAGAGGCTAAGTACAACTTTAATTGCTTTTATCCTCCTAAAAAAATGTAATTCACTCATATTTTATTGCCTTTATTGTTTTCTTTGTAATTCTTGCTGATTGTAGAGATTTAAAGGAAAATAACAATTTTTAATCTTTCGTGTTTTTCATCTTTGAGGGTAATCTTATGTTACTGAATTAATTGTGACCTTTGTGTTATAAGGCCTATAGAATATTTTCTCCTAGATGAGGAAGAGGGAGAGAGAAAGAGAGAGAGAGAGAGAGGGAGAGAGAGAGAAAGAAAGATAAACTGAATCTTTGTGGGACAAAACAAAGAGGCCAGGTAGTTTCAATTTACCAAATTTAATTATACCATTGTTACCTGTGCCCTCAGCACAATATCCTATCTTAACAATATATATGCATTTGAAGCTAATTATAATTTTAAGCAAGCTAATTATAATGTTGATGTTATTAATAATATGTTTACTATATTGCTATTCAGGCACTACTCTTACATAGTTTAATCTCAGCAACCCTTATTATGGAGGAGGAAATTGTGTTTCTGATCAGTGATCAGTTTAAGTAACTTGTTCAAGGGCTCCCACAGCTAGTAATTAGCAGGGCTGGCTTCTGTCTCAAATTGTTCTACTCCAGAACCTATGTTCTTAACCACTTGGCTTATCCTACTTTTCACTTCTATAGAGTGGGGAATGTGTTATAAAAGAATAATTCTATTGATCATTATAATTGCTTTATTTATAGCCAATGCTTGTAGAGGTTTGCTTTCCTGATTTTTGCATCCTTTACAATGTACTTATTGTTAGTTTGATAGATGGAAGGCTGACCACAGTTATGTGTTTTATAAGAAGTATAAGTTTTTATTCCCAACCAGTTCTACTTTGCCTTAGCTTCCCATTATTTTGAATAGAAGAAGAAAAAAAGATTTAAAATGGAATTTTTTATTTTCAAAATTACTAACCTCTTTTGGTAATTGCAGGGGAAAAACAAGAGGACATTTCAAGAAAATATATTTGTTTGACCAATATGGTTTAATGGGCAGGATATTAGCCTAGGAGTTGAACAAAGTTATCTTGAAAAATTAATGAATTACTTTATCCCTTAATGACTAAGTTAGGATATTCTTTACTGTTATTCTTCATAGGAAAGTTGTGGAAAATATTTGATTGCTTCAATCAAGTGTTATAAGTCACATATAGTAAACAATCAATTAAGGATGACAGATTTTTGTTATTGTTTAAAAATTATCATTTAGAAAAATCTCATTTAGCATTTCTGAAAGATGTCTAGGTATCTAGATATCTAACTTCTTAGACATCTAGATTGCATGAAGAGCCTTGCCTGAATTTAAATCTTTCAAAGAAATATTTTCCTAAAGAAAAAAACATTTTTTTTGTTATAAAGAATAATATATCTCTTCTATTTTTGAAATTGTTATTTCTCATATTGGCATTATATGAGTTTTTTTAATGTTACTGTATTTACTTTTTAGTGTATTTTGGGATCTTTACTGTGCAGCTCCAGAAAGACGGGAAACATGTGAACACTCAAGTGAAGCAAAAGCCTTCCACGATTACGTAAGTTATATATAATTTTACTATGTTGTCAGTTTTCTTTTAAACCACTGGTCTTGAAAACCCATTGGCCCATCTATTCTTTTTCTTTGGTACTTAGGAAATTCTTTGTTTCTTGAAAAATAGGCTGATAACTTTTAAAAGTGAAGTACAAATAGGTGTTTGACTTTTGTGGAAGAAGCTTGGGATAGGAGAATAGTCCTAACTCCAGGCTATTAAAAGTATTTATCTTTAAGCAGGTCTGATTTGCAAAATTTCAGGTTTATAAAAATTAAGCAGTAATTCCTCATTTTGCAAAAAGATTCATAATTAAATTTTTGTAAATGATAAGCTCCTCTTTTGGACATTTTTAAAAAATATAAATTTAAAAATATATAGAAGTATTCAATTCCTTTCATTTTGCAACTTTTGGTCTCATATCATATGGCTAAATATCTCCTCCCCTAAATTCAGTTCCACAAATAAAATTTATTGGAGATTAATGGAAATACCAGACAAGAGAACAGACTTTTTGTACAAAAATGAAAATGTGAATTTTATAAAATAATGCTTAAGAAAGGGCAGTAGACTGTCCCTTGGCTAGGTGATACATATTTTGTATTCTTTAGAAGAATGGCAAATCTGATTTTAGAGCACTGATAGTATCAAGTAGTAGAATTGTGAAAGAGTAAGAGAGAGAGAAGAAACAAGGAAGATTTTTTAATTTAGGGAATAATTGCAGAAAAAAAATGAAGAGGCACTACTAAAAGGGGGCTGGGAATACATTCTGTGTTTGTAGAATTAACCACAAAAGGAGGACAGATTGAGTTTGGGATGGAGGAAATCCAGTTTCCTGGGTTGGGAGGAAGTGGAATTGGGGCTGGAGCCTGAGGAAATATCTAATAATAGAAACTTAAAACACATCCAGGAGGACACTTGTCTAGTTCGTAGAGGGAGGTATTCTGAGCAAATAGCTTCATTAACCAGAACCAGGGCTCAGAAGGGAAAAAAAACCTTGTTCTTCTAAAGGAAATACTTCATTTGTTGACTGAAGAGTAATAGAAATAGCCAGATACATTATAACCCCAAAAATAGCTCAAGGAAGAGTATGCAGTTTTAAAAAAAGCAAAAACCTTGGGCACTTGGCAGGGACTTGTGTAATACTTGAAGCTTGTGCTAACCAGATTAAAGTGAGACTGCATGTAATTACCTTATCTGATATTGATTGCACTCATAAAGCTTGGTATGTATGAAACATAGCTCTTGGGGACAAGGTGAACAAAAGGATGCTGCTGCACAAAAAGAAAAACTAGAGAAAAGGCAGAAAAGGAAGGGCCCAGGACACAGTATTTAGGCGAACAATCTCTTCTTTCTTTTTTTTAACCCATGGGTAATGCCAGAAAGTAAAGCAGAGATCCAACCATGAAGAGTATAGCTAGAGTGGGTACCCCGTCTCATCTGTCTTTTACTTCAAGAGAGATACACCTAGATTTGGCCTGCTAGTCATGGGAAAATTGTTTTTAAAATAATATCAAATTTTGGCAACTGGATGGCATTGGATTGTGCCAGTGTTCTACTCCTAAAGAATGTACACTATTTGCAAATCTAAATTTTAAGAAATTAATTATACAAATAATTTTCTGAAATTCCATGTGTAGAAAGATGCATCTTACTGCTCACCATAGAGATCTCATGGGGAGTACTGAACAAATTGAACAGCTCTTTTTAGAAGCATTAGGTAGATCATCATCATTGTCGTCAGTTATCTTGCATTCATAAAGAAAGCACTTCCAGAATTTCAGAGGGCATATTTCATTTATTAGCTTTAGAAACCTGCTTAATTATTTCAGGGTTTTTGAAAATGAGCACGGGTCAGAGGGAGAAGTGTTAGAGTAAATTTTAAAGCACGAGTAACACATTAGCAGGTAATTTGGCCCTAAAAAAATGTAGTTTGGAAATTTAGCAGAGATTTAATTTTATCTTACATATTAGCTTTAAGAGGTTTGATTCATTCTCAAATTGTATTTTTATTCCATCTTTGATCCAATTTCTTTTCAGTGGTAATATGTTTCCAATTTTCTTTTGAAATGGTGGTTGGTGAGGAGATAGAATTTGACTTATATCATTTGATATTACAATTGTATTTTTAGTAATAGTTTTTTTTTCTGTAGCACAATTTTATGGTAATTTTTATGAGTAGGATAGCCCATATTCTTATTAGTAGACAATATCTGAAAATGATGAACATAATTTATATTTAACAAATAGATAATGAGATTTTAAAGACTTGGGGCAAAAATAGGAAACATATGAACAGACAATGAGAATTTGGTAAGGTTTAGAATGTTATTTTCCTGCATTAGAGTTCTTTACAGAATCATTCCTATGATGATAATTACTATGTATAAATGATAATTTTCAAGATAGTTCTTGAGGGAGCATTCTGAAAAATATTTTCGTCAATAGCTATACCTTTAGAATTTTTAAAAAATGTTTAAAAAGCAGTCTTGTTATACTAGTCACCTCTTATCTGTAAGATTGAATGGATAATGAAAGATAAACTATTTGATTTAAGAAACAATGGAGGCCTAAGGAGATAAATAGTGAATAATACTTTTAATTAAAAAGTAGACCAACATGTTAAGTGATTATCTTTTGATATTGAGATTATGTATAATTTTTGTTTTGCCTACATTTCTGTATTTTCCAAATATCTATAATTAATATTAATTTTATATTCATAATAGTTATTTTTAAAAAGATTAAATTTCACCTTTCAGTGAGTTCTGCTCTCTCTTCTAAAATTAGAAAATAAAAAACTTAGTGAAATGAAATTTAAATTTGAGGATGGTCTTATGTTCTCATATCCCCATGTTACATGCATAAGCATTTATCATCAAAGACTTTTTTTTTTTAATATGGACATTAAGAAGAGATCTATAAACTGAATAGATATAATTTGTGATCATACTATGATTTTTAGTAATAATGTTGTTTTGTAATTATTGTTAGGGAAAAAATGTTTGGCTTTTAAAATTTTTGGTTTGTTTTCTGACCATTGCCCTATTTAGATTTTTGTCACTTTATTATTTGTTTGTCAAATGATTATAGATGCAGTGTTAATTAATATCCTTTTCCTGGAAAAATCCCCCTGGCCATACTTATTGTGAAAAAAAAAGAGAGATAAAGAAGATATTTAAGATGAGTAAAACCTTGATCTTCTTGCGTTTATATTTTAAAATACGTAAACTTAAGTATTTAGCATCTGTATGCAATGTGAAATATGAAATAAAATTATATTTAAAATTAATAGTGACTATTGTATAGAGATACACTTTTGCATAACAAAATTATAAAAAACTCGAGGTGATTACTAAATAAGTCAGGATAATGGTTACTTATAGGAGGTGGGAAGGGTTTATGATTGGGATGGGGTTCATGGGGTGGGTGACAGAATTCTCTTTTGAGAATTTTGGTGGTGGTTACAAGGGTGTTTACTTTATAATATTTCACAATGCCATACATTTATCTTGTGTTGTTTTCTATATCTGTTTTATTTTATAATAACACTTTAAAAAAAGTTCAGATAATTAAATATCCATTGTGGATGATGTGCCACACTGATGAAGGATGTTTGTGTGGGATGTTGTGGGAGGTGTGGGAGGTGGGGAACATGGGAATCCCTGTAATTTCTGTGTAATATTTAGGTAATCTAAGCACCTTTAAAAAAATAAATAAATAAATAAAAGGGGAAAAAAAATATGAACGGTAGTTTGTAATGTTTTTCTGGGCATTCCTATGGTTGGTCCTTGAGAACTGGTGACAGAAAATCTAGGTATGATTCCCATTTCAGGGTCTGTTTCCTCCCTGCTGTGACAGATTCTATGAAGTACATATATCTGTTGATTTTCTAGAAGAGTGGGGAGAATAAGTTCAGAAATACTGGATGGACATTTAATACTTTGGAATTTATTTTATGAGAGAATCTAGAGGTTTTACTATAGAATGATTATTTTGTCTTGTTGCTAGAAGAGAGCTAGCATGGCCCTTTTATTTTTATCCTGAGTTAAAGCCAGGTTCATCTGAACTATATTCATTATTATATTTTATTATATTATCATTAAAAACTAAATTGTCATCTCAAAGTGACTAAAAATAATACCTACTAACTTGTAAAGTTTATAGGGTTAGCTTTTATTTTTTCCCTATTACATGTTTTTATTTTGCTCTGAAATGAAATCAATGCTTGAACTGGACTTAATGTTTATCAGATGTTTTTTCTGCTACAGTTTGGCATAGAATTGCTTCAACAATGTATTTCTGATTTCATTCATTTTGAAAGTACTTAGAAAAAGTATCAATTTATTCTACTAAAGAAAAAGAAGTACAGGTCCCACCCTACTCAAGGTGGTGGAATGAGATGTTTCAGGGCTCAATCCCGCCCGTAGAAGCTTTGAACGATTACCAAGAACTGGCAAAAACATCTTCCCCAAAGCTTCAGAAAACATTTAAAGGATTGTAGTAACAGAGCAAGTGCCAAATCAAGGATCTTGTGGTGCCCTGGCTGGTTTTTCCCCCATCCCCTCACCATCTCTGCCAAAGTAAATCCCAGTGTGGATCCCTGGTCCCCATTCCAGAGGGAGCAAAGCAACCCATTTTTACATAATGAGAGCTATGCTTGGCCCAGTACCAGAACTAACCCTGTGTAGAAGGCGGCTCACAGAGCTCTTCTACAGAATGCTGTGGGAAAGCAGTCAAGTCCTGCTGCCTGGGAAAAAGGATTGCTGGCTGTAGGTCATATAATGCAGTGTCCAGGATCCTGAGGATACTGTATCCTAGGGAAGAGGGGACATATATATCCATTGTATCCATGTAAATGGGAATTCCTAGGGTCACACACCCATGCCAAAGAAAAGAGGCATGTGCAGAAATGATCAGGAAGGCCCATACACTTTGACCTGGAGCTATTCTCCAGACTCACTTTATGGATGAAATGTGAAGAACACTCCCACAGGTCAATCTGCAAAGACTGGGAAAGGTGTATTTCCCCCCGCTTTTCCTTTCTTCTTCTTGCTCTTCCTCCTCCTCCTTTCTTCTTTTTTTTGTTAGCTTCAGGCCAAGGAAAGTTCTGTTTTTAACACCAATTGGTCACAAGCTTTAAGGAACAGATACCTCAAGGTCTGAATTCCAGTGATAACATGCTAAAATAGCAAAATGTCCAGGTTTCAACAAAAGATTACAAAATATACAAAAAACAGGAAGTGATCGTTCAGGCAAGGGAGAATACCTCAGCAGTAGAAACCACCAATGAGGAGGAACAGACCTGGGGCATTCTAGGCAAAGATTTTTTTTAAAAAAATGCTCCTAATTATGTTCAAAGAGTGAAGGAAAATGTGTCAAAGAACTAAAGGAAATCTGGAAAACAATAAACACAAAGAGAAAATCAGCAGAGAGATGGAAATTTTTGAAAGGAACCAAACAGTTGAAGATCACAGTAACAGAAATTAAAAATTCCCTAGAGAGGGTCAACAGCAGATTGGACCTGGCAGAAGAGAGTCAGAGAACTTGAAGATAATTGAAGTCATTTAGTCAGAGAAGCAGAAAGAGGAGCAAATGAAGAAAAGTGAACAGAGCCTGAGGAACCTGAGGGACACCATCAAGTGTACCAATATATGCATGTGGGAGTCCCAGAAAAAGAAAGAGAGAAAGGTTAAAGATAATATTCAAGGAAATAATGGCTGAAGACTTCCCAAATTTAATGAATGACATGAATATACACATCTAAAATGGTCAGTGAGATCCAAACAGGATAAACCAAATAGACTTACACTGTCTCATGTCATGATCAAACTGCTGAATGTGAAAAATAAAGAGAAAATCCTGAAAGCCTCAAGAGAGAAGCAATGTGTTATATGCAAAGGAGGCTGAATGAGATTAAGTGCCGATTTCTCATTGGAAATCAGGGAGACAGAAAATCAGTGGGAAGACATATTTAAAGTGGTGAAAGCAAACAATTGCCAGCCAAGAATTCTATATCTGGCAAAACTTTCTTTCAGAAATGTGAGAGGAATTAAGACATGAGGGGTTTATAACCGCTAGACTGGCCTTACAAGAAATGCTAAAGGGGGAGTTCTTCGGATTGAAAGGAAAGGACACTGCATAATTGACTGAAGCCACGTGAAGAAATAAAGATATCCAGTAAATAAAATGACATGTAAATAGTAATACTAGCACTATTGTATTTTTGATTTGTAACTCCACTTTTCCTATATAAAGGTAAATGTGTAAAATGTAGGCCTAAGTCATTAGTTTTGGACTCATAATGTATAAATGTTATTTCTACCAAGAACTACATAAAAGTAGTTTACAAGTAGAGGGTCTACCAAGAACTACATAAAAGTAGGGGTCAGAGGAACATAGTTTATGTATACTATTGCAGTTAAATTGGTATGAAAGCAAATGAGATTGGTATAGATTTTGGGTGTCAAAATTTAAGTCCCATGATGACCACAAAGAAAATGTTAGAGAATATGCAAACTCCTTATATCGTTGTTTATAGGAAATGTACATGGAGGTATTCTGTGTTCAAGGAGTATGATGTGTGTGACCTGCTCTCAAATATTCAGAAAAATAAAAATATTGCAAATGTTAAAATTGGTGTATCTGGAGATGTGGCAGTATATTGGAGTTCTCTGTATGGGGTTTGTATTATATTTGGAACTGTCCTGTAAGATTGAAATAATTTCAAACTAAAAGCTTAAAATAAAATGAAGTACAGTGAATATAATTTTAGTTGTCTGTTGTGAATGAAAGATACCTTAAATGTCCTAAAGCAAAGATAGAGCAAAATATATTATTGCTTTAATGTGATGGTAGTAAAATCACCTTATCACATTCAGCTCTTTGAGAGCAGGGAATTAGACTTGATCTTCTCCAGAGTCTGTTAAATAATAGATCTTTAATAAATATTAACAAAATGTAATAGACCTTGAGTTGGGATTTGTAAAACCTAATAGGGAATGTTTCAGACCATTTAAATCTTCAGGTAAGGCAACAAGCTTGTATCATAGTTGCTGATAACATATGGCCTATTTTTGTATTCTTTCATAAGTGTTTATAACATCCAGAAAGGATTGTTATAGGTTTGTGGTAATGGGATACTTTTAAAAAATGATAAACACTTATGATATTATGTAAATAAAATAATAGGAGATTGCTTTTCATTCATACCTCATAAAATTTTACAGATAATCATATATTATTTTAGGAAAATATTTCTGTAGAAACTACTCCAGAATTAAGTGTTTCCTCTGCTATGATCCTGTAACATCTTCTGCATACCTCCTTAATGACCCTCATATATTATATTATTGAAATAAGATGTTTTCCCTAATAATTTGTGAGCTTCCTCACTGAAGAGGTTTTGTCCTATGCATCTTCCATTCCCTGTGCCCAGCATGGTACCAAGACATGAGATGTT
>JAQZBX010043094.1:0-21789 GCA_029593785.1 Cabassous unicinctus | reverse complement strand
ATATTATTTCATTTTCCTATTTATTGTGTTTGGCCAGTGTATTGTCTTCATGTTTGAAGAAGCTTTGGATTGCAGTAGGGTTGCAGCTGGGGTGGGGGAGGATTGTTGTTGGGGGCTGTCGGGGATGGGGGCATGCACAGGGGGAGGTTCACCTGAGCATACATGGAAGGTATATAGGATTGTTCAGATGCTTAAAGGGCATGGAAAACCACTCAATAAATGAGAGACTGCTGGGTTCCCATCCTAGAGAGCTCTGCCATATTCTCCAGGGGAGTGGCAGCAGTCCCCCAAGTACAGGGGCAGTATCTGGCAGAGGAGGATGATCCACTGAAAGGTTCCTGTTATTGATGACTAGCCTTGTGGGTCTTTACTCTTGAAATTGAAGCTTAGCCTATTGTTGTAGGGTGCCTGAGTGTTGCCTCCTGGGAGCCTCCTTGTTGCTCAAATGTGGCCTCTCTCTAAGCCAAACTCAGCATATGAATGCATTGCCTTCCTCCCAGCTTGGGTCATGACTCCTGGGGATAAGCCTCCCTGTCAATGAGGGATTGCTGACAAGTGCCGATGGGTAATGCAACTGGAAGAGACCTCAAATAAAAGGGGGAAAAGCTAAAGACAAATGAGTTCATATGGCTAGGAGACTTCAGGGTGTGTCAGGGGGTCATCCCGGAGGTAGTGCTAATGCACATCTCAATAGAACTTCATGGGCTTCCAGTGTGGATGCATCCCAGACAGGGGGCTCCTGGGGGCTCTGGAGATAACCAGGTCCTGTATCATGGCAGATGGCCCTGGAGTTTTGCATCTTGCCAGTGGGCCCTACTTTGGAGTACTTGCTCCTGAGAGAGACAGAGTTGGACCCAAATGTGTCTTCCCTGCACATGGTCCATCTGTCACTTCTATTCAAACCTATATGTGGTGCCAGAGTTTGTGGATGTGCTTTCAGAAGCCGGAGTCTTTGGGCTGTCCATGTGCCAGCTGGGCCCGGAATCTTGGGGGAGCTGCAACTCCTACTCTACAGCTCAATGGACTCACTGTATATACCTGGTTGGGAGATGATGATGGATGGCAGCCATCCCAGGGAATGGAGAGGGTCTGCAGCTACAGGCAGGATAATCCCATCCATCTTATCCATGAGATATGGTGCCCCTCTCACTTGGAGGTGGAGTGGACATCGCCATCTCAGACTCCTTCGGATTAGGGGAGGAGCTGTGGTCTGGAGTGGACTTGCTGGTATTCTGTTGTAGACGTATTGAGATTCACACGGTGGAGGTAATTGCAGCATTAGTGTGGAGCCAGTGGCCACCAGACACTTTGGAGACAGGGAGCAGGAAAAGCAGTTGTAATATAGGGTCTTTTTCAGGACTTGGGAATTATCCTGGGTGACATTGCAATGATAGATATACGCCATTTTATATCATCATATAACATGCAGCGCTGTGTGTGTGAGAGTGTGGTCTACAATGTGAACTATGGTCCATGCTTTGTGGCAAAGCACTGAGATGTGTATATCTATTGCAGGTGATGTTCCACACTAACGAAGGATGTTTATGTGGTAGTATGTGGGAGGAGTGGGAGGTGAGGCATATGGGAATCCCTGCAATTTTTGTGTTACATTTATGTTATGTAAGTATCTTTTAAAAAAATTAAAAAAATATTATTAAAAAAGACAGTATTATGAATAATTTTATATTATTAAAGTACATGTGTTTTTTAATAAACCATAAAAATGCAAAGGAATCAAAATAAAAAAGGTAGAATAGAAGAAATGAAACTTGAAAAAATAGAGGAAAATAGATTGAATTAAAAAGCCAGAAAGATAAGGGAAGAAAAGAAAAAATATAATAGAAAGAAAAAAGAGAAAGTTAAAAAAAAAAATGAATGCCTAAAAAGAGTTGGAATGAAAGAAAAGCAATAGAAGACAGAAGATGGAAAAAATGAAGGAAAGAAAAGAAATGAAGTAGGCAGAAAAGAGAAGTAAAAGAAAAAAGGAAACAAAGAAGGGAAAAAGAAAACAAACAAGAAATAAACAAGAACAACAACAACAAAAACTAGCCAGGAGAAACAGCCATCCCTCTTAGACCCCTTTGGTGCTTCCCAGGCTGCCTGTGCTGATCAATTAATCACCCTGCAGGCTGCCCTCCAAAGGTGAGGTATCTGGTTTTAGCAGATAAAGAGAAAAAAATAACTGATAAAAAATAAAAAAATAATGATCAAAAACCTAAAACAAACCAAAAAACTCAGTCTATATATTCCCTGTAATAAGGTTCTGGCTGGGTGCCTGATAACCTTGTGGACCACTCTCTGGATCCCCTCTATTAGTAGGTACCAGGAATCAAACCAGGGACCTCATTTATGCAAGGCAACAGTTCCTTCACTGAGTTACACCTGCTCACAGGTTAAGTAGCCTTCTGAAAGCTTATCTGGCTTTTCCTGCTCCAGTTCCCTCAAGTGAGTTAGGTTTCCATCAGTTTGCTGAATCTGGGCTGGTTAGGCAATTATCACCATCCACTTACTGACCTAGTTCCTCTCTCCCAGGCTGGCTGGTTGTGACAGTCTACTTGATCAGATTCCCCTGCCCTATCCCTGAGGCTGCTTCAATGCTGATTGTTTGTTGCTGTTGTTGTTTTTGTTGTTTTGAGATTTAAAAGGGGTCAGCTGGTCAAACTTGCTGAAAAGAAAGCACTCTACCATCCGCCAGACCCTTCCTCCTCCCAGGGAATGTTTTTTCTCTCTCAGTTGGATACAGGGAGCCAGGGGTTTTATGGAGATTAATTGCCTTGAGGGTGGGATATCTGTGTTTTGCCAGGCACTGGAGTGAGTGACTTAGGTTTTTTCCTTTAGCTTCTTTGTCTCTCTGTCCTCCTCCCTCCTGTGTGATGCACAAAAATTTCTGTTCTGCAGATCACCTAAGCAGCTCCCTCATTTAGGTTTTTGCCCTTTCTCCATTTTTTTTATGAGATAGTGGAGCTCTGCCTACCTACTTCAAAGCCATCTTCCAGGATGTTCCCATATTAACTTTTTATCCCACCACTTTACTGAAGATTTTTATTAGCTCTAGTAGCTTTGTTGTAGTTTCTTGGGACTTTCTAGGTGCAGGATCATGTCACCTGTGAATAGCAAAAATTATACTTCTTCCTTTCTAATTTTGATGCTTTTTATTTCCTTCTCTTGACTAATTGCTCTATCTAGATCTTCTGGCACAATACTGAATAACAGTGGTGAGAGTGGGTATCCTGGAAACCTTCACGATCTCAGTGGGAATAGGAAAGTACACATTCTTTTATCTTTGAGCACAATGTTAGCTGGGTTTTTTATATATGCCCTTTATCATGTTTAGAAAGTTTTCTTCTATTTCTAGTTTTTAAATATTTTTAATAAGAAAGAATATTGGATTTTGTCAAACCCTTTTTGCATCAATTGAGATGATAATGCAATTTTTCTCCTTTGATGTATTAATGCGTATTATATTGACTGGTTTTATCTTGTTGGACCAGCCCTCCATACCTGGAATAAAACCCAATTGATCATGGTGTACAGTTCTTTTAATGTGTTTTTGGATATGATTTGCAATTATTTTGTTGAGGACTTTTGTATCTATATTCATTAGAGGCGTTGGTCCACAATTTTATATCCTAATAGTATCTATATCTGGCTTTGGAATTAGGGTGATATTGGCATCATAGAGTGTTTGGTAGTGTTACCTCTTCTTCATTATTTTGGAGGAGTCTGAGCAGCATTGGCATTAGTTCTTCTTTGAATGATTGGTGGAATTCACCTATGAAGCCATCTGGTCCTGGACTTTTCTATGATGAAAGGTTTTAGATGACTGACTCAGCCTCTTTACTTTTGATTTTTTTTAAGTCTTCTATTTCTTCTGGTTACGTGTATTTTTATTCATGTGTAGGAAATTATTCCTTTCATATAAGTTGTCTAGTTTTTAGTGTAGAGTTGTTCATCTTATCATTTTATGAGCTTTTAATTTCTGTGGGGTCAGTAGTAATGATCCCCCTCTTATTTCTGATTTTATTTATTTGCACATTCTTTCTTTTTTTTCTTTTCAATCAACCTAAGAGTTTGTCAATTTTATTAGGCTCAGAAAAGGAGTTTTGGTTTTGTTGATTTGCTCTTTTGTTTCTTTGCTTTCAATTTCATTTATTTCTGCTATAATCTTTATTTCCCACCTTCTGCTTGTTTTGGGACTAGTTTGCTATTCCTTCTCTAGTTCCTACAAGTGTGAAGTTAGGTCTTTGATTTTATTTCTTTCATTCTTTATAATGTAGGAATTTAGGGCAGAAATTTTCCTCTCTGGACTGTCTTTGCTGCATCCCATAAGTTTCAATATGTTGTATTGTTGTTTTCATTTTCTCAGAGATATTTACTGATTTCTCCTGCAATTTCTTATTTGAGCTAGTGATTGCTTAAAAGTATGTTGTTTATCCTCCATAAATTTGTGCAATTTCCACACCTTCACCTGTTACTGATTTCCAGCTTAATTCCATTGTGATCAGAAAAAGTGATTTGTATAATTTCAATCTTTTAAAATTTATTGACACTTTTTTGTGACCAACATGTGGGTTATACTGGAGAATTATCCATGAGTACCTGAGAAGAATATACATCCTGCTGTTTTAGAGTGCAGTGTTCTATATATGTCTCTGAGGTATACTTTATCAAAACATTCAAGTTTTCTATTTCTTTATTGATCTTCTGTTGAGATGTTATCTTTATTGATGTGAGCAGTGTATTGAAATCTCCAACTAATATTGTATAGATTTTATCCCTTTAGTTTTGGCAGTATTTGCCTCACGTATTTTGGGCCATCTTGGTTAGGTGTGTAGTTATTATGTTTGTTATATTCTTGGTGGATTGCCCCTTTTATTAATATATAGTTTTCTTCCTTTTCTCTTATAAAAACTTACTTTTTAAATCAAAATTTATTGAAGTATATCATTCATGCTTGAATATACATAAACAAAAACTGTGTAATAAAAGTTGTGAACTTACAAAACAACCATACATATCATCATAGAGGGCTTCCACACATCACCAATAACAATACTTTGCATTGTGGTGACATTTTTGTTCCAAACTATGGAATAGCATTGTCAAAATATTAGTACTACCTATAGCCCATATCTTACATTTGGTGTATTTTCCCCCAACCCACCTGATGATTAACACACATTATTAGTATTACACATTTGTTGTAATTCAGGAAAACACTTTCTCATATTTTTCCTATTAACCACAGCCCATCTTCCATGATTTAATTCCATGTGTTAAACCATCCCATGCTTTGTACATTCCTTTCTAATTATGTACACTCAGTGGCTCTCATTTTCACCACAGAGCTGTGCTGTCATCAACTTAGTCAATTTTAGAACATTTTCATTACTCCAAAAGGAAAACTCCTATATGCCCTTATAACTCCCTATTGATATTTTTTAGAACTCATATAATATCTTCTTGGCCACTGCTGCAAAAATATTACAATATTCCTATTAACTATCCTCCATAACTTACACTCATTGTAATTTTCCCATGTATCACCATATTCTTAACATTTCTTAAAGAAGATACTTGTATTTATACTATAAACTACAATCTTCATCTTCTTTGTAAAATAAGAGCATTCTTTATTTATATGATTAAACACAATCTTCATCCACTACCAAAATCATTATGTTATACATTCTCTAGATTATTCTCTTGTTTCCTTTCAATTTACATTTACATTCACAGATTACCCCTTTCAGCCACAATCTCATGTATAAATCTTCAGTGTTGGTTTTACACACACTAATGTGTTACTATCAACTCTATTCATTTCCACATTTTTACAATAATACATATTTAAAATTCTATATACAATAAGCATCATCTCCAATTGTCAAATCACATTTGATTTCCTAGAAACCTATATTCTAGAGTTTACCTCTGTGAGTTTAGTTTTCATATTTAGTACTATAGGTAAGACCGTACAGTATTTCATTGTTGTACCATACTGCAGTTATATATTCAAATATGCGAAGTACTGCAAAACTGTCTTCCACAGCAGCTGCACCATTGTACATTAACAAGAGTGAAAGACCTTTGTTGTTTCTCCATATCCTTTCCAGCACTTGCAGTATTCTGTATTTTAATAATGGCTATTATATAAGGTGAGAAATGGCATCTAATTGTAGTTTTGATCTACATTTCCCACCTAACTAGAGATGTTGGGTATTTTTTCATGTGCTTTTGGCCATTTTTATTTCCTCTAAGAAGAAATGTTTATTCAAGTCTTGTGTCCATTTCTTAGTTGGGTTGCTTTTCCTTTTATTGTTGAGTTGTAGGATCCCTATATATAAAATGGATATGAACCTTTTATAGGACAAGTGTTTTCGAAACATTTTTCCCATTGAGTGGGCTAATTTTTACTTTCTTTTAGTCACTATTTGTAGCCATTTGGCAATTTGATATAACTATGAATTCCAAAAATATAATTGGATCATGCTTGTAAACTGATCTGTTAATCTGGGCATGATTAAGTCATGATTAGGGCGTTGACTGGGCCATGTCAATAAGGCATTGAGCTCCACCCCTTGGTGGGTGGGGGAATTGAATATAAAAGGCAAGAGAAGGGACAGAGGGAGCAATTTTTGAGTTGCAGTTCTGAAGTTGGAGTTTTGATGTTGGAGTTTTGATGCTGGAGAGAAGGCCTCAAGAGAAGAGAAGCAAGCTGTTCATCTGATAGTCTACAGCTGACCTTGTGGAGGAAACAGAGGAGCTAGGCCTGGAGAGAAATGCAGCCCAGGGAAGAGAGGAACCCAAGAATCCTGAACCCTGGCAAACATCGGCAGCTGTCTTGCTCCAACACGTGGCAATGGACTTTGGTGAGAGAAGAAACTTATACTTTAAGAAACTCTGGACTTCTAACCCAAATAAATACCCTTTATAAAGACCAACCCATTTCTGGTATTTCACATTAGCAGCCCTTTGGCTGACTAATACAGAATTTGGTAACAGGAGTGGGGTAGTGCTTTTGCAATTACCAAAATGTTGTAAAGGTTTTATCAATGGATAAGGGGCATTTTTTGGAGAAATTGTGAAATGGTTAACGGAAAAGGCCTAGATCACTTTGAAGAGAATGTTGATAATAATATGGATGCTAAAGAGATCTTCTATGATGCCTTAGAATAAATGATGAAACTATTATTGGAAACTGGATGAAAGGCGATCCATGTTTTAAAATTGCAGAGAACTTAGCAAGATTAACTCCTGGTGTTATATGGAAGACAGAATTTGAAAATGGTGAACCTGAGCATTTAGCTAAAGAACTTTCCAAAGTAAACCCAGAGAATGTGGCTTGGCTTCTCCCTGCAGCTTATTGCAAGATACTAGATGAGTGAAATATACTAAGGATTGAACTTTTGTGCACAAAGAAAACAGAAACTGATTCCAGAACTTTCAAGTTTCTGGAAATCAAGTTTCCAGATGAAAGTGCCCCATTTGAAAACTTAGCTAAACCTGGAACTTGTAAATCAGAATTGAAGATGCAGATATCTAGGAAAGACTTGAGGAAAGTCTTACTGTTTGATGGCTTGGACACCTGCTTCCTGAATGCTAAACCAACAATGTTTTTGAGAGAGCTGTATGAACAAAACCACTGTCAGCTTGGACAAAAGAGGACGTGGAAAGGAGAGATTGAAGGAGAATCAGCTTTAAGAAGAAAACTGAGGAAGCAGAGAACTGGATTTAAGACATCTCCTTGGGCCAAGAGAGGAGCCCCACCCATGTGTACAGAGAGGGTGAGTTTGTCCATGCAGTTGAAGAGGGTGGATAGCCCCACCTGATGTTCTGGGAAAGTTTTGCCACCCCAGGGTGCAGAGAGGGTGGCGCACATTCCTGAAATATTAGGGCAGTTAAGGTCAACAACCCATAGTTCTGAGAGGGGTGTACCTGTCTCCCATGGATTAGAGAAGGCCAGGTTGTCAACCCTTTACTCTGAGAGGGTTCAACCTGTATGCCAAAGGTTAGGGGGAATGTTGTCTTCACTCACTGTACTAGGCGGGGCTAAGACTCTAACCCAAAGATTGGGTAAGTTGTGGCAATCACCCCAACACACTTCAAGGGTGTGGTCTGGAGCTTGGTCAACACCCAGATGCTTGATGAGGGCGGAACCATAAAATGGCCATTGGGTAAGCCTGTGGAAAGGGTGGATTCCCATGTGGCCCCAAGGAGAAGAAGCCATCATCTTAAGAATGACTCTCAGACTTTGAAATCGAATGGAGGATGCCCTGCAGGTTTACTGAACTGTAGAGAATCCATTACTCATGTTTAACATCCCAATTTCTTCTTATGATATTGAAAATGTTTATCCTTTTTATTTCCATTTGTGTATTGGAAGCAGTTAAATGGTTTTGTAAGTTTCATAGGTCTACAGCAGACAGGATTTTGCCTGAATACAAACTGTATTTCTTTAAACTGCCTATGATATGATTTTGTACTTGAATTGTTACTTATTAAAAGATTTTTGAATATTGTAATGTATTTTTGGAATTCAGAGGATGGAATATAGCCATTTGGCAATTTGATGTAATTATGAATTCCAAAAATATAATTGGATCATGCTTGTAAACTGATCTGTTAATCTGGGCATTATTAAGTCATGATTTGGGCGTTGACTGGGCCATGTCAGTAGGGCACTGAGCTCCACCCCTTGGTGGGAAGGGGAATCAAATATAAAAGGCAAGGCAAAGGACAGAGGGAGCAGTTTTTGAGTTGCAGTTTTGAGTAGCAGTTCTGAAGTTGGAGTTTTCATGTTGGAGTTTTGATGTCGGAGAGAAGGCCCCAGTAAAGAGAAAAAGGCGTTTGCCTGATAGTCTACAGCTGACCTTGTGGAGGAAACAGAGGAGTTAAGCCTGGAGAGAAATGGAGCCCAGGGAAAAGCGGAACCCCAGAAGCCTGAATCCTGGCAATTGTCGGCAGCTGTCTTGCTCCAACACGAGGCAATGGACTTTGTGAGAGAGAAACTTATACTTTGTGGCCTGGTAACTGTGGACTTCTACCCCAAATAAATATCCTTTATAAAGGCCTACACATTCCTGGTATTTCACATTAGCACCCCTTTGGCTGACTAATACACTATTATAAATGGATTTTTTTCTGATTTCCCCTTCAGATTGCTTATTAGTAGGTTATAGAAACACTAAACATTTTTGCATATTAATCTTGTATCCCTCCACTTTGCTGACTTCATCTATTAGTTCTAATAGCTTTATTGTGGATTTTTCAGGATTTTCTAGATATAGTACTATATAATGTGGGGATAGCAAAATTTAAACTTCTTCCTTTCCTATTTGGGTAACTTTTATTTCTTTATCTAGACAGATTTCTCAACTAAAACTTCCAGCACAATATTAAATAAAAGTTGTGTCAGTGAGTATTTTTGTCTTCTTCCTGTTCTCTGTGGAAAAGCTTTCAGTCTTTCACCACTGAGTACAATGTTAGCTATAGGTTTTTCTTATATACACTTTACCATATTGAGAAATCTTCTTTCTATTCCTATGTTTTGGAGTGTTTTTATCAAGAAAGGATGCTGTATTTTTTCAAATGCTTTTCCTGCATCATTTGAGAGACTCATGTGTCTCTTCTTCTTCAATGTATAAATGTTTTGTATTACACTATTTGATTTTCTTGTTATGAACCAACTTGCATACCGGAGATAAAACTCACTTGATCACGGTATAAAATTCTTTTAATGTGCTTTTGGATTCAGTTTGCAGTCATTTTGTTATGGATTTTTGTATCTATATCCATTAGATATATTGTTCTTTAATTTTCTTTTTTTTTTGTAGTATCTCCCTCTGATTTTGGAATTAGGTTGATATCTTCATAGAATTAGTTTGCTAGGGTTCCTTCTTTTTCAATTTTTTAGAATAGTGTGAGGAAGTTTGGTGTTAGATCATCTTTGAGTGATTGCTACAATTCATCTTGTCTGAGGCTTTTCATTTTTGAGGGTTTTTGATGACAGTTTCAATCTCTTTATATGAGATTGGTTTGTTGAGTTCTTTTATTTCTTCTTGTGTCAGTGTAGATTGGTTGTTTGTTTCGAGGATTTTGTCCATTTCATCAACACTGTCTAATTTTTTAGTGTGCAGTTCCTCAGAGTATCCTCTTATGATCTCTCTTATTTCTGTTTTGTCAATAAGAATAATCCCCCTCTTATTTCTGACGTTATTTATTTGCATCTTCTCTTTTTTTTCTTTGTCAGTCTAGCTAAGTGTTTGTGAATATTGTTTATCTTCTCAAAGAACAAAACTTTTGTTTTGTTGATCCTCTATATTGTTTTTTTGTTCTCGATTTCATTTATTTCTGCTTTGATCTTTAATATTTCTTTCCTTTAGCGTGATTTGGGATTAATGAGCTCTTCTTTATTTATTTATGTGTGCAGGTAGTTCATTGAATTCCACTCTTTTTTTTTTTTAAATGTAAGCATTGAGAGCCATAAATTTTCTTCTCAGCACAGCTTTCATGTATATCATAGATTTTGATATGTTGTGTCCTTGCTTTTATTCATCTTAAGATATTTACTTAATTCTCTTGCATTTTTTCTTTGACCCACTGACCATTTAAATATGTTGTTTAATCTCCACATATTTGTGAATCTTCCCTTTTTCCATTATTGATTTCCAGCTTCATTCCATTATGATCAGAGAAAGTGTTTTTGTATAACTTCAATGCTTTTAAATTTATTGAGACCAGTATTGTGACACAAAATATGGTCTATCCTGGAGAAGGATCCATGAGCGCTGCTCTTTTGGGGTGTAATACTCTTTTAATGTCTGTTAGGTCTATTTCATTTATCATTTTAATCAAGCACAGCATTTTCTTTTGTGTTCTCTGTCCAGATGTTCTATCTAATGCTAAAAGCGGTATATAGAAGTCCTCGATTGTTCTTTAGAGACGTCTATTACTCCTTTCAATTTTGGCAATGTGTGCCTCATGTATCTTGGGGCACGCTGGTTAGTAGCCTACATATATATTATAGTTATTATTTATTAGTGAATTGCCCCTTTTCTTAATACATAAGGACGTTCTTCATTGCTTTTTGACAGATTCGCACTTAAAATCTATTTTGTCCTATATTAGTATCATTACTCCATATCATTTTTGGTTGCTATTTGCATGGAATATCTTTTCACACAGTTTTACTTTAAACATGATTGTGTCCTTACATCTGAGTTGAGTCTCTTTTAGAGAGGATATAGATGACTCATTTTTAAAATACGTTCTGTCAATGTCTTTTGATTTCCTTACATTTGAGTTGAATCTCTTTTAGAGAGTATATAGATGGCTTATTTTAAAATCCATTCTGTCAATGTTTTTTGATTGGGGAATTCAATCCATTAACATACAATATTATTACATGAAGGCATTACTTCCCTTGTATATTTTATCCTTTGGTTTTCTGTCATCATATCTTACTATTGTTTTTTTACCCTATATTTTACCCTTCCTAGTATTCTTCATTTCTTCACTTTCTCCAAAACTCTCTCCCTTGTGTTTTTTTTCCAGGTTGCACCATTGCTTTTAGTATCTTTTTTAGATCTGTTTTTTTGGTAAAATATTTTCTCAAAAATTTTTTTTTCTCTGAAGACTTTGTTGTCTCCCTTATTTTTGAAGGACAGTTTTGCTGGATAAAGAATTCTTGGCTGGCATTTTTTCCTTTCAGTACCTGAAATATATCAAATCACTGTATTCTCGCCTCCAAGCTTTCTGATGTGAAGCCGGAACTTAATCATATTATCTGTGAATATCTCCCTCACTTTTGAAAGGCAGTTTTGCCAGATATAAAATTCTTGGCTCACAGATTTTCTCTTTCAGCATCTTAAATATATCACACCATTGACTGTAGCCTCCAAGTTTTCTGATGAGAAATCAGTACTTAATGTTTTTGAGGCTCTCTTGTGTGTGATGAATCACTTTTATCTTGCTGCTGTCAGAATTCTTTCTTCATCTTTGGCATTTGACATTTTGATTTGTATGTGTTTTGGAGTAGGCCTTTTTGGATTTATTCAAATTGGAGTAAGTTCCTGGATATGCATAAGTGTAACCTTAGAAATGTCCTCCTGACTCATTATTCAGGTTGGAGTATGTCCCTAGACATAGATATCTATGTCTTTCAAAATATTTGGGAAATTTTTGACCCTTATTTCCTCAAATATTCTTTCTGTCCCTTTTCCCTTTTTTTTCCTCTTCTGGAAAACCCATATTACATATGTTTCTGCAACTTGTGCTGTCTTTTCCTAAGACCTTGCTCAAATTTTTTCATTCTTATCTATAACTATTCTTTTCTATTTGAATTAAGAATCTCTGTCTTCTAGCTCACAGATCCTTTATTCTGCCACTTCAACTGCTGTTATCTGCAGAGTATTTTTAATTTCATTTATTTTACCTTTATTCACATTGGACATGTTATATTTTGTTGCATATGTTCATATTCTTCTTTATTCTCATCCAATATCTTTTATTTTTTATATACTATACATTATTTTTAAAGAGTTTGTAGATTACAGAAAAGTTACATAAAAAATATGAGAGATTCCCATATACCACACCGCCTCCCCATCATCATCTTCCCCTGCTAATAATGCCTTGTATTAATGTGCTATTTGTGTTAAAATTCATGAATAAATACTGAAGCACTGCAACTAACCAAGGTCTATAGTTCAGATTGTGCTTTGTACTTAATTCAAATGCCCTAAAAATGCCCTATGTTCCAGCCATTTTTCCCTCACCTTACCCTCAGAATCTCTGGTAACCACTATCTTTATATCACTGTTAAAAGATCTTCCGTGACTACAATATTAGTAAGTTTACTTTGTCAATGGTCACTTTCCCCAAAGTTTGTTCATTTCTCAAACTTTAGGATTTTGGGATGGTGATGCTTCTTCTGTCTCAGATTGAGAGGGGTTTTATATCTTATGGGGCAGATGGAAGGAACCATTTTGCTTGCAGTTGTAGGTACTCTGTTTATTGGACTAGGTGTTGTCCATCATCCTTTTGTTAGTTGTCCTGGGCGAGTACATGTTGGCTGCAATTCTTCTGAGATTCAAGGCTTAATCAGCATATGAATAGCATGAAGATTTAAGTCCCTGAGTCAAATATGTAATGAGTACAATGCTAGTTTTAGGCTCAAGTAGGAGGGATAGAAGAATCATGTGTATGTAATTTATAAATGAGTCAAACTCTGTTATTGTGGAAATAGGTAGTCATATATTCCAAGGTAAGACCCACCAATGGAGTGCTTATTTCAAGGATTTGTGTAACTTGCCCAAAGCACCAATAGCACCCTTATTTCAGTCTTTGTTTATACTAGCAATTAGTGAGATCTGTCTGAGACATGCATAAATGTAACCTCAAGAATGTCCTCCTGACTCATTTTGAAATCTTTTTGCCTGGAAAACTCTTGTGTTTAGTATTTCCTTTTTCTTGGTTAAGGTCTTTTTCTATGAGCCTCACTGGTTGGTGTTTGGTATTAATTCTTGGTTGACAGGGAAAATCATCCCAAAGGGTCATGTCTCACACTGGGGGAAAGGTAGTGCATTTATTTTCTAGGTTAGGGTTAGAGAGAGGTCAAATTTTGAGAAACAATGAGGTTTTTAAGAGGTAATTCTTAGGCAATAGTTATTATTAGGTTATATATCAATTTTGCAATAAGGTTCATTGTTTCATGCATAAATATCGAGGGCTTGTCATATTGGTCTGTTTTCTTTTATTAGGCACTGTTTATCTATTCAAGACATTCTTAGCCATATATTTGAGAACATAGAAGGACTCATCAAGATGGGAGATTAATATTTTGTTATTTATTGTGTGGTTCTCCACCCACTGAGATAACACCCTATGACAACATGAAAACAGTTATATTCCATGAAAGCATGTCTCAGGTTCACCTTTCTCCACAAATTCCCTGACCACTGACACCCTGAATCAGTGATGCACACTTGCCATATTTGCCAAAAGAATGTTCCCACAATTGTATTTTTCTCCATTTCTTGATTTTATTTATTTTTTATAATTATATGTTTTTTTATTTTTAAAGAAGCTTTAGATTACATAAATGTTACATAAAAACATAAGGGATTCCCATATGCCCATTCCCTATCCCTCCCACAGTTTGCCACATTAGCTTCATCCTTCATTAGTGTGGTACATTTGTTACAATTCATGAACCTATATTGAAGCACTGCTACTAACCAGGGACTACTGTTTACATTATGGTTTACACTTTGTTCAATAAATTTTGTAAGTCATGGAAAAATATACAATGGCCTGTATCCATAACTGCAATGTCATATGGGATAAACAATGACCACAATTGTATTTTCAACCACAGACATCCACTTGCCCAGTGTTCTTCTGTTCCTTCTTCTAGCCCTTCCCCAGTTTCTTGTATAGCCCACCCCATTCCCCAAACCTTCTCACCATCACACTCTAGTGCTGTCAACCCCATTCACATCCCTGTACCACCATCACACACACCTACTGCCAAACCACCCCCTTCCACCTTATCATAGGTTCTTCCTAGATTGATCATCAACTCACCACTTTCTACTCCCTTTCTACCTTTTTGTAATCAATCTCCCAGACTTTACTTCTGCAAGTCTTCTCAATATGCTTAGGTCATATCAGTGAGGTCATGCAATATTTATCCTATAAGGACTGGCTTACTTGAATCAACATAAGACTTTTGAGATTCATTCATGTTTTCATGTGTATTAATACATCATTCTTTATTACAGCTGAGTAATATACAATTTTATGTATACACTACAGTTTGCTTATCCATTCATCTGTTGATGGACACTTGGGTTGCTTCCAACTTTTGGCAATAATGAATAATTCTGCTATAAAGATGGGTGTTCATATATCTGTTTGTGTCCTTAATTTAAAATTTTCTGGGTATATACCTACTATGTAATTGTTGGATAATATGACAATTCTATAGTTGGCTTCCTGAGGAATTGCAAAAGCATCCTCCAGAATGGCAGCACCATCTAAATTCCCACCAGCAGTGGATGCATGTTCCCATTCTTCAACATCCACTCCAGTATCTTCTTAATTACTTAATCTTTTTAATTAATGAATTGGTTAAAGAGATTTTTTGAAAGTCTTTCATTTGTTATTTCAAATTCTGCATTTTGTCTTGACATTTAGTTTTTTCCTTTGACTTGTCCATATCTTCCTGTTTCTTAGCATGGTTTATAATTTTCTGTTGATGTGTTTAAATCTGATTTTTTAAAAAAATTTCCATTGATTTCTTTTATTTTTTTCACAAAAATGCCTAAATGCTTCTAGAAATTTTATTCATAACAGCCAAAATCTGGAAACCACCTTTATGTATTTCAGTGGATAATGTTTAAGCAGTCTAGAGTACATGCATAACCTAGAATACTATTCAGCAATGAAAATGAACAAATTATTCATCAGCTTGGATGAATAGTCATAAAATCATGTTGAATGACAAAAGTCAATTCCAAAAGTTACATATGGCTTCATTCCATTTTTCTAACATTTTTTTTAATGTTACTTTGTTAAATTTCAAATTCTCATTGTTCATTGCTAGTACATAGAAATACTTTAAAAAAAATTTTTTTTTAATTTTTTAAAGGAAACTTAGATTACATAAATGTTACACAAAAATTGTAGGGACTCCCATGTGCTCCACCTCCCACTCCTCCCACAACCTCCCACATAAACATCCTTCATTAGAGTGGCACTTCACCTGCAATAGATAAACACATCCTGGGGCTTTGCACTAAGCATGGACCATAGTTCACATTGTAGACCACACTCTCTCCCACATAATTCTGCATGTTATATGATCATATAAAATGGCCTATATCTGTCATTACAATCTTATTTAGGATGATTCCCATGTCCCAAAAAAGCCCCTGTATTATAAGTGCTTTTCCCTCTCCCTGCCCCTGAAGCATCCAGTGGCCACTGGCTCCCCATTAATGTTGTAATTACTTCCATTTCATGAATCACAATATGTCTATAAAGGAATAGCAGTAAGTCCACTCTAGTCCATAGCTCTTCCCCCAATCCTGAGGAATCTGGGATGGTGATGTCCACTCCACCTCTAAGTGAGAGGGGGCTTATATCACATGGATAAGATGGATGGGATTATCCTCCCTGCAGCTGCAGACTCTCTCCATTCTCTGAGATGGCTGTTGTCCATCATCATCTCCCCAATAGGTGTCCAGGGTGAGTCCATTGAGCTGCAGAGTAAGAGTTGCAGCTCCACTAAGATTCTGGACCCAGTAGGCACAGGAACAGCTGAAAGACTCCAGTCTCTGGGTGTACACCTACAAATTCCAGCACCATGTATAGGTTTAAATAGAAGGGACAGGTGAACCATGTGCAGGGAAGGCATATTTGGATCCATCCCTGTCACTCTCAGGAGAAAGGATTCCAAAGAAGGGCCCAATGATAAGGCATGAAACTCTGAGGCTATCCACCCTGATATAGGACCTGGGTGTCTCCAGAGCCCTCAGTAGCCACTTAGTTGCGGTGATATCCACAACGGAAGCGTATGAGGTCCTATTGAGAGGTGCATAAGCATTATCTCTGGGCTGACCTCCCAACTAACTTTGAAGTCTCTTAGCCATATGAACTCATTTGTCTTTACCTTTTCCCCCTTTTATTCGAGGTCTTTCTCCAGTCACACTGCACATTGGCACTTGTTAATAATCCCTTGGTGCCAGGGAGGCTCATCCCCGGGAGTCATGTCCCACGTTGGGAGGAAGGTAATGCATTCATATACAGTTTGGCTTAGAGAGAGGCCACATTTGAGCAACAAGGAGGCTCTCAGTAGGAAACCCTTAGGCACCCCATAACAATAGGCTAAGTTTCAATTTCAAGAGCAAAGACTCATAAGGCTAGTCATCAATTACAAGAGCCCATCAGTGGATCATCCTCCTTTGCAGACACTGTCTCTTCACTTGGGGGACTATTGCTCCTCCCTTGGAGAATATGGCAGGCCTCTCCAGAATGGGAATTCAGTATTTTCTCATTTACTGTGTGGATCTCCACCCACTGTGACCATGTCCCATGAGCATTTGAACAATTTATATACTTTTTATGTATGTTCAGTTGAACCTCGTCTCATGCACCCCCCCATCCCTGACACACCCCACCAATGATCCTCTCCTGTGCCAGTGTTTTTTTTTCTTTTTTTTCCCTTTTTAAATTTTTTCTCCCTGCCCCAGTTTTAACCTTTCTGTGAACCAAATCTTCTTTAAAGTTGAAGCCAATGAAATAGTCAAATACAAATAATAGGAAAATGAAATAATAATGATGGTTAAATATGAGATAAAATACATCATAACTTTAAAAAAACTGAAAATAAAATAAAAAAATAGGGTTATTCAAAAAATGAGAAAAAAATTTTTTTCAATTAAAAAATTTTTTTTTGACATTTTGCCTTTTATCACTGCAATATCATTGTCCTACTTCCCCCTCTCATTCCACAGTGTCTCACCATTTTTCACTTAATTTTCAAAGATATTTTAGGTCACAGCAAAGCCACACACCGAATACAAGACACTCTCATATACCCAAACTCCTCCCCCATTCCTCATCCCATATTAAATCCTTTTTGTATATGGATGGCAGCATTGTTGTAACTGATGTACAGATAGTGAAACATAGCTACTAAACATTGTCAATGGTTTAGAGTATGGTTTACATTTTAGATCATACACATTTATAAATTTTGATGATATTTACCATGTTCTGTGTCCATTACTGTAAGGTAATGAAAAACATTTCCACCGGTCACTAAATGTCCCCTGTTTGATCAATTCTGTTCCTCCCTCCCCACCGACCTAGTGCCCATGATGACCCACTGGCTTGACTCATTGGATGACAAGATTAATAGTTACATGCAAAAAGAAGTCATTACGCATGGGTTTGTTCTCCACTATTAGGAGCCACCCTTGCTCTTAAGAGATGCCCACCCGTCTATTTCTGAGCAAATTGGTTCTCCCACAAATGGGAGTCCATCTCTTTCCCTCTCATTTTGAGGGTCTCCATCCACTGATACAACACATTATGACAGGATGAACACTCACACACTCCCTATAAGCCTGCGCCATATGCGCCCTGTCTCAATGCCCACCCCCAACCAACAACCTAAAGCAGTGAAACTTTCTTGTCATATTGCCATAAGAGCATTCCCACCTCTGTACTTTCAACCTCATACCTATGAATCCCAAGTGTTCACCTGGTCCCTCTCTCATCTCTCCACTCAATATCCTGGGAAAACTGATGTACCCTTCCCAATCTACCCCCCTATCAACTCTGCACTACCCAACCCAATATATCACTACCCTC
This sequence comes from Cabassous unicinctus, assembly GCA_029593785.1. NCBI lineage: Eukaryota > Metazoa > Chordata > Mammalia > Cingulata > Chlamyphoridae > Cabassous > Cabassous unicinctus. Next base: position 3,405 of record JAQZBX010043094.1, on the reverse strand, counting down.
TATGCAACTCCCTTCAATACACAACTACACTCTGTAACTTTACCATAGGTTACGTCCATATGGGTGATGGCTCACAATTTTATGTTCTCTTCTCTTTCTTGTACACCTATCTTTCAGACAATCATTCTCAGAGACTGCTTGATTTCCTTAATTCATATCAGTGAGGTCATGTATTGTTCATCCTTCAGTGTCTGGCTTGCTTCACTCAACATAAGGTCTTCAAGATTCATCCATGTTATCCCATGAGTTAGCACTTTATACCTTCTTAAAACTGAGTAATATTCCATTGTATGTATGTACCACATTTTCTTTATCCATTCATCTATTGAAGGTCACCTGGGTTGATTCCAACTTTTAGCAATAATTAACAATGCTGCTATGAACATTGGTGTGCATTTATCGGTTCGTATTTTTGCTTTCAGCTCTTCTGGGTATATGCTGAGCAGTGGGATCACTGGATCATATGGTAGGTCTATAGTTAGTTTTTTGAAGAACTGCCAAACTGTCCTCCCCAGTGGCTGGATCATTCCACAATCCCACCAGCAGTAGATGAGTGTTCCCATTCCTCCACATCCTCTTCAACACTTTTAGTCTGCTGTTGTTTTTTTTTAATAACCACCATTCATATGGGTGTAAGATGGTATCTCAGTGCAGTTTTGATTCACATTTATCTAATAGCTAGAGATGTCAAGCAGCTTTTCATGTGCTTTTTAGCCATTAGTATTTCTTCCTTGGAGAATTGTCTTTTCAGGTCACTTGCCCATTTTTTAAATGGGTCATTACTTTTCTTGTTTTCGAGTTGTAGGATTTCTTCATATATGCAGTATATAAGGCTCCTATCAGATATATGGTTGCCAAATATTTTTTCGGATTGAGTAGGCTGCCTTTTTATTTTCTTGATAATGTCTTTTGAGGTGCAAAATATTTTAATTTTGAGGAGATTCTATTTATCTATTTTTTTCTTTTGCTGTTCATGCTTTGGGTGTGAAGTTCATGAAACCATTTTCTATTACAAGGTTCTGTAGATATTTCCCTACATTATCTTCCAAAGTCTTTATGGTCTTGGCTGTTATATTTAGATTTTTGATCCATCTTGAGTTGATTTTTGTATATGGTGTGAGATGATGTTCCTCTCTCATTCTTTTGGATATGAATATCCAGTTCTCCAAGCACCACTTGTTGAAGAGGCCATTCTTTCCCAACTGAGTGGGCTTGGTGGCCTTGTTGAAAATCAGATGACTGTATATGCAAGGATTTTTATCAGAACTCTCAGTTTAGTTACATTTGTCAAATTGTCTATCCTTTTGCCAAACCAATGTGGCTTTCACCATTGTAGTTTTGTAGTATGTTTTAAAGTCAGGTAGTGTGATACTTCCAAATTCATTTTTCTTTTTCAGTATGTTTTTGGCGATTTGGGGCCTCTTACCCTTCCAAATAATTTTTTTTTTAGTTTTTTCAATTCCTTAAAAATACAGTGTTGATTTTATTGGGATTGCATTAAATCTGTAGATTAGTTTGGGTAGGATAGACATCTTGATGATGTTTAGTCTTCCTATCCATGAATAGGGAATATTCTTCCATTTATTTAACTCTTCTTTGATTTCTTTTAACAGTTTTGTGTAATTTTTTTTATAAAAGACCTTTAAATTTTTAGTTAAATTTATTCTTAGGTATTTAATTCTTATAATAACTATTGTAAATGGTATTTTTTTCTTGATTTCCTCCTCAGATTGCTTGTTATTGGTGTACAGAAATGTTACTGATTTTTGAGCATTGATCTTACAGCCTGTGACATTACTGAACTCCTTTATAAGTTTTAGAACCTTGGTTGTAGATTTCTCAAGGCTTTCTTACGTATAGGATCATGTCATCTGCAAATAATGAAATTTTTACTCCTTTTTTTTCCAATTTGGATGCCTTTTATGTCTTTTTCTTGCCTCAGTGCTTGAGCGTGTACTTCTAAGACAATGTCAAATAGGTATGGTTTTATTGGACATCCTTTTCTTGTTCCTGATCTCAGAGGGAAAGCTTTTAGGATTTCACCATTGAAGATGTTGTTAACTTTGGGTCTTTCATATATACCCTTTATCATGTTAAGAAAGTTTCCTTCTATTCCTCTCTTTTGCAGTGTTTTTATCAGGAAAGAATGCTGTATTTTGTCAAATGCTTTTTGTGTCTATAGAGATGATAATGTGATTTATTTCTTTCAATCTGTTTATGTGTTTTTACATTGATTGATTTTCTTATGTTGAACCATCCTTTCATACCCAGGATGAAACCCACTTGGTCATGGTGTATAATTCTTTAGATATATGGTTAAATGCAATTAGAAATTATTTTGTTGAGGATTTTAGCGTCTAGATTCATTAGAGAAATTGGTCTGTAATTTTCCTTTCTTGTGGTATTTTTTGTTTGACTTTGGTATTAGGGTAATCTTTTCATTATAGAATGAGTTAGGCAATGTTGCTTTTACTTCTATTTTTTGGAAGAGCTTAAGCAGAATTGGTGTTAGCTCCTTCTGGAATATTTGATAGAATTCACGTATGAAGCCATCTGGTCCTGGGCTTTCTTGGTTGGGAGGTTTTTGATGACTGAGTCTATCTCTTTACTTGTAATTGGACTGTTGAGTTCATCAATTTTTTCTTTCATCAATGTAGGCTGTTTGTGAGTTTCTAAGAATTTTTCCATTTCCTCTAAATAATCATTCTTGCTGGCATATAGTTTTGCAAAGTATCCTCTTATGATACTCTATCTCAGTGGGGTCAGTAGTGATATTACCTTCTTCATTCCTTATTTTATGTATTTGCATCTGCTCTCTCTTTTTCTTTATAATTCTGGCTAAAGGTTTGTCAATTTTATTGATCTTCTCAAAGAACCATCTTTTAGATTTGTTTATTTTTTCTAGTGTTTTCTTATTTTCTATTTCATTTAGTTCTGCTGTAATCTTTGTTCTTCCTTTCTTTCTACTTCCTTTGGTTTTTGTTGTTGTTTTCCAATTCCTCGAGGTGTGCAATTATGTTGTTAATTTTAGTTCTTTCTTCCTTTTTATTATATGTAATTATGGTTATGAATTTCCCTCTCAGTACAGCTTTGGCTGTATCCCATAGGTTATGATATGTTGTATTGCCATTTTCATTCGATTTGAGGTAGTTACTGATTTCTTTTGAAATTTCCTCCTTGACCCACTGTTCGTCTAAGTTTGTTTTGATTAGCTTTGTGCCTAATCTGCTTCTCTGGCCCTTAGTGATTTCCAATTTCATTCCATTGTGGTCAGAGAAATTACTTTGTATAATCTCAATCTTTCTGAATTCATTGAGAGCTGTTCTGTGGCCTAGCATGTGGTCTATCTTGGAGTATGATCCATGTGCACTCAAGAAGAATGTATATCCCACTGTATTTGTGTGT
>JAQZBX010043093.1:0-21776 GCA_029593785.1 Cabassous unicinctus | reverse complement strand
GGCGCGCCCTCACAAGGAGGCCCCGGGACGCGAACCCGGGCCTCCCATATGGTAAACGGGGGCTCTATCCACTGAGCCACACCCGCTTCCCTCTCCAGGTCTTTTGAAAGGATTCTGGGACTCTTGGCATATGATTAAAGAGTAACCTTATTTCTAAAGTGCTTAAGTTTATTCTGATCCTAATTTTAGTCAAGGAACCAGGTACTGCGCACAGAGAAGAGACAGTTCATGCAATGATCCATGTGTTACCAAATGGAGAATCCCTTCTGGTCCGTGGTTTTTAGCTGAGTTCAGGATAGTTGAGGTTTGAATTCTTTTTACACTTGGCCAAACCTACTTCCTGTTTCTAAAGAAAAGAACAAACCTTAACAAGGTTGGCACATAGCCCATACAAATTTTTTAAGAGGGAAATGTAAATGAATTGGAAACGTTTCCAGATTAGATTCCCCTTGAATGCCCCTGGGCTTAAAGAGTGAAGGGAGAGTACTTGGCAAAGCCTGGTTTGGACCTGTGAGCAGCTGTGACACTTTGCCAGGTCCCTAATCTCCACCAGATTTCACTGTCCCTGACATCCAGCACCAGAGGCCAGCTCTGTCTGCTCGCCATGAAGCAGAGCTTTAGATGAATCTAGAGCTTTACCGTAATGCTTTAGCTTACTCTGATTGACTTGTCCTAGTTTAGAGGCTCAGTCCTCCCTGCCTTTGTACCCTCTGTCCTCTCTCTTTTGAGCATTTTCTTAAAAAGGAGCCTGCCTTACAAAGGAAGCATTATTATGACGTTAGGGGGCTTTACCTATTGTTGTTTTTATTCATTTCGAAAAATTCACCTTAGGTGCACAGCTTGCTTTTATTTTCATCTCCCAGACAACTTATGAAAGGTTCAAGAGTCTTACTTAATTTGTATTTGAATCTTGCAGGCTGGCATTAGAACAAAATAAATAGTTCACTGTCACCATACTAAGTTTAATTGGAAAGCATCTCTTTCTTCAATGAATTACTTTTGTAAAAAGAAAGACTATAAATATGTTATGAAAATAAAACACTGTCTCTAATCAGAAGGGCTAGGCCAGTATCTTGGCCTCATACCTAATGTGAAAGTACGCTGCTAACTCATCTCTGAATTGATCTTTCTGTTCTTTTTTAGGTGTCTCTTACTAAGGCTGACCCAGAGCTGGGATTCGCCATCCAAACATGCTTTATCTCTCCATATTCGAACTCTGATAGAATGTCTGATTACACTATCATTGAGAATATTTGTCCTACAGATGAATCTGTGAAATTCTACAATCCCAAGAGAGTACATTTTCCTCTTCCACAAGCTGAGAAGAATAAGAAGCGATTTAGCTTTGTTTTTAAGCCCATCTTCAGCACCTCACTGCTCTTCCTGCATTGTGAGCTGACATTGTGTACCAAGGCGGAAGAGAACTCCCTGAAGCTGCCTAAGGTTAGTAGGCCTTCATCCATTTGGACTCTGACATTTTGAGGTGAGGCAGTGACCTACTGGAGAATTTTAATCACAAGTTCCTGCAGGTTGAGGTTTTTGGTTTTGGAACTGACCAACTGAAATAAAGTCGGTGTTATCAGAGAGCTGTAAGTTTTACGGCATCTTAGAGAATAAATCTTGACAGTATGATTTTTTTTTTTTTTCCACGCATGCTACTTAGTCATACCTTATGGGTGATAAATCAAAATTGTTTTCCATTGAGGGAGAGATCTGGCTTTATCTTTGCTATTCAGATAGTGTGCAGTGCCAAAAATACAGAGAACCAAAAGGACAAGTTCAGTGTGGGGATTACTTTTTCCAGGCCCCACTGAGATTTGTATTGCAATTGTTTTTTGACCTTCTCTGTGTGAATTTAAGGTTGCCTTGTCTCAGGAGGACTTTTAAGGGAAACTAGCAAATATTTTAATTTTTCTGTTTCATACCAGTTCATCATATTTGCTTCATTTCACTCCCCATATTGAAGTGATACATTCTTTTGCCACAACAGAAATCAGAACCATTTGACCTTGCTGGAGTGGCTGCTGTAGGGTGGATACACATGTTTAATTATGGTATCTCATCAGTCAGCTTTGTGTAGGAAAGGGCCTTCTGCCATAATTTTTTTCTGTGATCTGCCATAATTATATATAATTTCATATGTACATCTATTATGTAGATACTTCTCATGGTGTAAGCTGACTTCTAATCCTTTGCAGTCATGTATCAATGTCCAAAAGTCTAAGCATCAAAGAGTATGGTCAGCAGTGTGTTGTATATGTGGAATTCTCTCATTTGTTGTATAGGTTGTAAGGGATGGATATAGGAGTAAGAGGAATAATGATGATTATCAGATAGATTACAATTGATCTGAATCATTTGCATCATTATATTCCCCTGGGTATTCATTTCTCCTCTAACACCAAAGAGAATTTTGTTTACATATGAATATGCAGCAAATCTGATCATATATAGAAGGCTATTTCATCTGTATCCATTAGGTTGCCTTTGGAAACATTGATGTCTTGTGGGCATTTACCTTCCAGTGGCCACCAAGATTGGGGCTTAGTGAACAGAGATAGGGAGCCACACAGACCTTAATGCTTGGCTGTGGCACCCAGATGCTTCTTGTGAGCAGAAGGATAAGGAGGAGTTGGGAATCTGGGAGGGGAGGCCTGGCAGTTCCCTGGGAGTCATTGCTGGTAGCTTTGGCTGCTCCCTCTCTCTGAGCCTGGCCTCAAACAGCCCAGCTTCACAGTGGGTTAACCTGAAGAAATAATTCCTAATATTTCCTTCCAGAACACTCTGAGTCCCAGGGCATGATATCAGATGTGATACTAAACCTGAAGTAGCCATTTATACCCAGGAGCAGTGGATGGAGCATGGGGACTTGGGAAGGAAGACCTGCTATTTCCTAATGGGGTTTTAAGCAAGTCCTTTTGACTTCACAGAACCTGCAATTCCTCATCTATAAAATAGAGATAATAGACCCTGAGTCCCCTCCTGGCTAGAGGAGCAAATGAGACAGTAGACAATTCACCATTTATAGAGCAGTGGCTTAGAATGAGCTTTTATCACCATCTTCCTGTTTGCTGCCTTGTAGTTAATATTTCCAGCCTTAGTGGCTTCTGAGTGACTTCTTTGACAAGAGACAGATCAAGTCCAACCCTGTCTTTCACCGAGGAAACTGAGACCCAGAGAGCTGTGTCTTGCCCAGGGTGACCCTGTGAATTAGACATAAAATCATACAGACTTTCCTAAGATGCAGATCTTTTCAATAATGATGTCTCTCCACAGAAAAATCCATTGATTCCATCTATGAGAAGCCTTTTTGTAAAAACTTTTCTCTTTTTGGGGAGAGGTGGACAGGATCTTCTTATAATACATATTTGACTTGAATGTTGCTCAGAGTAGCAGTGACACTAAAGCCAGTCTTTGCTCTTTTTTTTTTAATTCATCATTATTTTTTAGATATCCATTGCTTTTTTTTTTTTTTTTTTTTTTTTTTTCTCATTTTTGCTCATTGTCTGTTTTCTTTAGGACGCACCGGGAACCGAACCCGGGACCTCCCATGTGGGAGCTGGCTCAAGGGCTTGAGCCACATCTGCTCCCAGTCTTTGCTCTTTTGTGATCGGTGTGGCTGGAAGCTAATCAGCTTTTCTAGGTGCCTTGCTAAAGACTTTAAAAATGATACATTTCTTCTTCCAAAAAGTGTGGCTAGGTGTCATTCCATTAGCATTTCACCTATTGATGAGCATAGACAAGAAGCCAAAGTTATTTTAAAGAAAAAGGTAATGAAACATGATCATATTTTTTCAAAACAGATACAGTGGCCCTGGACATGTTGGTTTTGAGTTTTGGGCCTTAAAATTGCTAGAAGCAACTGATCTCTCGGCCTGCACACCTGGGCACAGCTCCTCAGCCACCTGTACTTTAGAACATTAAAAGCAGATAACCTGGGTTTGGCTTAGAGAGAGGCCTCTTTTAAGCAACAAGGAGGCTTTCAGGAGGTAACTCTTAGGCAATATATAAAACTAGGCTAAGTTTCAATTTCACAAGAAAAGGTTCATAAGTACAACCATCAATATCAAGGGCCTGGCATAATGGTCTGTCCTCCCTCGCTAGGCACTGCCCATGTACATGGGGGATTCTTGCCGCTCTATTAGAGGATGTAGCAGGACTTCCCAGGATGGGAATTCAATATTCTTTTGGTTATTGTGTGGGGCTCCACCCAACAAGGCAATGCCCCATAAACACTTGAACATATCCATATGCCATAAGGCATGCCCCAGGTGCACCCCTCCCCACGCATCCCCCCATTACTGACACCCTGCACCAGTGTCCCTCCCCTGCCACAGTTGTGACTCTTCAGTGATCCAAAAGCTCCCCAAAAACAAAGCCAAAAAAGTAAACAAATAAAATAATAAAACAATAATAATAAAAACCAAAAAATATAAAAATTTAAAAAATAACACTAAAATTAAATTTTTTTCATTGTGTCTTTCATCACTGTAAGATCTGTTATCTTTTATGTACAGTGATAATTTCTTCCCTATGTTCCTCCAGTGTCTTCTTTTTTCCGCTGTACCTTCAAAGAAGCTTTAGGTTACAGTAAAGTCATGTAGAAAATATAGGGGATTCTGATATATCTAACCCCCCTCCCTCTCCCCCCTCCCCTATTAATAACGTTTTACATGTGTAAGGTACATTTGTTAAAATTGGTGTACAAGTATTGAAGCATTGCTACTAATCATGGTCAATGGTTTACTTTATGGTTTACATTTTGCACCGTACATTTTTATAGATTTTGACAAGATTTAAAATGGACTCTATCTATCCTTGCAAGATCATGCAGAACAATTCCAATGTCCTAAAAATGCCCTATGTTCCATCTAGTCTATTCTTCTTCCCCCTCCCCTCAGAACCAATGGTAACCACCAAGCTTCAATTTTTGAAAAATAAGGTTCATAGTTACATGCAATAATATTGAGGGCTAGACATACTGGTCTGTTTTCTTTTATTAGGCACTGCCTAATATCTCTCTCGAGAGAGATTCTTGCCCCTCTAATTGAGAACATAGCAGGACTCCCCAGGATGGGAGTTTAATATTTTCTTGTTTATTGTGTGGTTCTCCACCCACTGAGATAACACACTATGACAAGATGAACACTTTCATATTCCACAGAGGCATGCCCAGGTGAATTCTATCCCACATATCCTCCCACCCCTGATGCCCTGCGCCAGTAACCGTCCCCTGCCATATTTGTCAAAAGAACATTCCCACCATTGTAGTTTTAACCACAGACCTGCAAATCCCCAGAGTTCACCTGTTCCTTCCTCCAGCCCTTCCCCCAGTTCCATGGATAGTCCAACCCACCCACCCCCTCTCCCCCTCACCTTCCTGTACCATCAAACCCAATCACATCACTGCACCACTGTCACCCCCATCCACTGCCCAACCACCCCATTCCACCTTATAAAAGATTTTGCCCATATTGGGCATCGCCTCCTCACCCTATACTCCTTTTCTGTCTCCTGATAACCTATCTTCCAGACTATAGCTCTGTGAGTCTGCTCAGTTTGCTTAAGTCATATCAGTGAGGTCATGTAATATTTGTCCTTTAGTGACTGGCTTACTTCACTCAACATAAGGTCTTCAGTATTCATCCATGTTGCCCTGTGTGTTAATACTCCCCACCGTCCCCAACCGGCGTGGGACATGACTCCTGGGAATGAGCCTCCCTGGCACTGAGGGATTATTACCAAGCGCTGACTAGTGATGCATCTGGAAAAAGACCTTGACCCAAAGGGGAAAATATTAAATACAAATGAGTTTTTATGGCTAAGAGATTTCAAAGAGAGTTGGAAGGTCATTCCAGAGGTTATACTTACACTTGTCTCAGCAGGATCTCATTGACTGCCACAGTAAACAGAGCCTCAAACAGCAGGGCTCCTGAGGGCTCTAGAGACATCTAGATACAATAGGTAGGGCAAACAATCTCAGGAATTTGGCACCCTGTCATTGGGCCTTACTTGGGAATATATGCTCTCCAGTGTAACAGAGTTAGACTCATTTATAATTGCCCTACACATTGTTCTTCTGCCCCTTTTATTTGAACCTATAATTAGCACTATACTCATTAAATATATGTCCCAGAGACTTAAATCTTCTGGCTGTTCATATGTTGGTTGAGCCCTGAATCTCAGCAGAGTTGCAGCCAACATCTATTCTGCAGTTCATTGGAATCACCAGGACAACTAACAAAAGGATGATGATGGACAATGCTCATCCAAAAAAACAGAGTGTATCTACAACTACAAGCAAGACTGCTCCATCCATCTACCCCATGGAATCTAAGCCCCCTCTCAATCAGAAACAGAGTGGTCATCACCATCCCCAAATCCTCAAGATTGAGGAATGAACAAACATGAGGAGGGAATGCAATTATGGACTAAAGTAGACTTATTATTATTCTAGCAGTGGAAGAACTGGTAACATTGATATAAAGGCAGTGGCCACTAGAGTTTCTGAGGGGAGGGAGAGGGAAGAAACATGGAGCATTTTTGGGACATTGGAATTGTCCTGCATGACATTGCAGTGACGGATACAGGTTATTATACATTTTGTCAAAACCTATAACATTGTGCAGGGCAAAGTGTAAACTATAATGTAAACTATAGACCATGGTTAGTAGCAATGCTTCAATATGTGTTCATCAATTTTAACAAATGTACCACACTAATCAAAGATGTTGTTAATCTGGGAAAGTGTGGGAGGAGGAGGGGTGAGGTATATGGGAATCCCCGTATATTTTTTCGATAGCATTTATGTAATCTAAAGCTTCTTTAAAAATAAAAAAACTAAAAAAAAAAAAAAAAGCATATGACCCTAGAAAAGTCTCATAGTGCATGTACCTGTACCAGGATTTTAAAAAATCAAACAAACTCGATAAAATGATTATCTTTGGACAACTAAATGTAAAATCTTTCACCTTCATAATGCAATACATGAAGGTTCCCACAATCACAGATCATGAAAATGAACCATTTATTTGAAGCTAGCTTGGTGAAGGGCTAACATTAGTCATATAAGTTATCTGTTTTTCAGACTAAATAATGCTAAAACCTCTAGTTGTTTTGTGGGAAGAAGAAAAAAAGATATTATTTACAAGCCATCTGGTGTGATATTTGCATCTTTAAATGCAGCTGAGAATGCACTGGATCTGCCACTATTTCTCCCAGATTATTTGGATTTCTCTGAAAAACATTCAGTTCTCCCATTTTTCTGCGGTAAACAGCTGTGAGCTGTCTGAAGGAACTACAGGACAGCTGTGCAGGCTGAGATGGCAATGGCCCTTTCCAATGACCCTGACTCTGTGCTTTGTTCTGCTTCCACAGTGTGTGCCTCCCGATGAAGCCTGCACCTTACTGGATGCCTCGATGATTTGGGCCATGATGCTGAATAAGAAAACATTAACCAAGCCCCTTGCTGTGATCCATCCTGAAGTAGAATCTAAAGGTACACTTTGGGAGGCTCAGACAGAGTCTAGGGGCCTATGGGATATTCTTTCAGAGAATCCAAAATTGGTCTAAGTCCAGTTTCATTCAAAAAGTAAATTTAGGGCCACTTAGTAGCTTTAGAAAAGGATTCTCTGCCTGAAAATGCTTTTATTTAGTCAGTTCTCTTATTGCCATTGTGGGTGTATTGAAAGTGAAACATTCATAGGTATTTCCTCTTTAAAAGCTAGATCAGAGTCAAGATCGTCCCTGTTATAATGTCACTGTCCCTTGCACTCAAATATACTTCCTTGAGTATGCACGCAAGAGTTAGGGTTACTCCTGGTGTACTGGAAATTGCACGCAGTCCACGGCCTACCTTTCCATGCCGTAGCCCATGGTGAGTGATGTACCAGTAGTGGTTGGGCTGGTTAAAAGCTATTATAGTGCTTTGTCAACATCACAGATGTATCTGGGAGGGTGTTAGGCATGTGAACATCATCCATCTTAGGTGTCATCAGAAAGAAGATTGAGAACCATTGCCCTAGTGCATTTTTTTTTCCTAGTACATTTTTATAATTCAGTTTTTAGAATGTTACACAATGACATTAGTTGCTCGAAGGCAAAGATGCCTCTCCTACACATGCAGGAATGTTAGCAAGCTCCCCCCTCCTCGGAGAAAGAGAAGGATGTGTCCTAAAAGGTGTAATATTGTCACCTGGGAAGATAGGCAAGGCAGAGCCAGGCCCAGCATAGAGCAGGGCCAGCCAAGCCAGCAGAGAAGCAGAGCTGGGCCCTGTGGGGATGTTAGGAATGGAAGGTTTTGGCCCTGTGGATTGTGTTGAGAGCATCCGATGGGGGCCACATCACAGCTCCAAGGGGTATGAACAAGGAAGTACACACCAGATTGCTGTCAATATCTGAGGGGTGGAACCAAATATGGCGTGGGATATCTGGGCAGTTACACAGTCATCACTGTTGAGAAACAACCACATTTCTCTCTATAGATACCACACTGAGAGAAGGCTGGAAAAGTAGAAGTGGATTCTAAGCTCTGGGGTGAAGGGCCAGAGCTACAGGCTGCCTTCTATCATGTAGGGAGCATGTGCACCAACAGCCTGACAAAAGCCAATGAGCAGCCTGGCTTCAATTGCCAGGCATTAGCTGGGAAGCCTCTTAGGTGGTGCTGACACCAGCTATAGGATTTAGGGTGGCCCTGGGATGGCGTTTCTAATACTCAACACTGTTGAATTGAGATTTGGCAGGAATGGACCGCAGGATTACCCTAGAGTTGGCAGAACCTACTAGAAGAGAAGGCATGTGGGTGCTGCCCAGTCTCTTATTTATTGGAATGACCTTTGTAAAAATAGTGCCATTCCATTGTCATATCTGTTGGTGGCATCTGCCTCCTTCCTAGGAGCATGCTCACTTCAGAAACTCAAGAGAGGAAGGAGAGCCAGGATTCTGGGGCACTACTCTTACCTTTCTTACTAACTGGCTTGGAACCTCAGAGAACTCCCTTTGCTCCTTGGATTTCATCTTCTTTATCTAGAAAAAGGAGGAGTTTGGATCAGATGACTTCAAGAGACCCTTTCAATTATAACTCTCAACTGTGCTGTTTGAACAAGCAAAATAATTTTTAGTTCATTTTCCAGCTATCCTAAAGTTGTTGTGAAATGTACAGACTCTATGTTTATTGGTGCTTAGCAATGTTTTTTGTTTGTTTTACTTTTATTGGCTGGTTTTCAACCAGTTGAAATAGTTATAACAACCACAGTCTTTCTATAAATGAATTACCCAAATAGTTCCTTGATTATTGGTTCAGGGGAAAGAAGAATAAATTGTGCAGCAAAGTGTGTCACAGTTGAGCAACAGTTGGCTCTGTTTTCTATGAAAGTGGTTTAACAATAGCAACAGCTACCTCTAGTCCATCTGTTATTCTCACCTATTTTGAGAGAAGTAATTCTGCTGGTAATCGAAGGCAGCAGCTTGCTCTTTCCTATGCCAGACAATAATTATGCATTAATATTGCAGCAGTATAACTTCAAGTAGTTCATTAATTCTTCTTTAAAGTCTAGTGGTATTTTTCTAAGTCATTTCTCTTCTAAATAAGGCAATTACTACTTTTATTTAAACTTATTGTAATTGTCCTAAAATTTCAGTGTTTTCTTTACATAAAAAGTTTAAGATGAATTTTTTTAGTTTGCCAAAGGGCAGCCGATGCAAAGTACAAGAAATGGGTTGGCTTTTATAATGGGGATTTTATTTAGGGTAAAAGGTTACAGCTCTGAGGCCATACAATGTCCAAATAAAGGCACCATCAGAGAGGCTTTCTCACCAAAATCAGCTGCTGGTAATCCTGGGGTCTTGCCACATGGTGAAGCAAGATGGCTTCCCATCTCTGCCGAGGTCCCTGCCTTCCCTTCTGGAATCTGCCATCTCCTGTAGCTCAGCTGTGGGCAACCAGGCATAGGGCTTGTCTCTTTCTGGGCCTCCTCTCTCAGTCTCTCAGGGCTTCTCTGCCTTTCTGCAGCTGTAGGCACACCTGGAGTCCTCTCTCACACGGCAGGATCAAAAATGGCAGCTTCCTTTCTCCTGTGTGTGTGTCTCTGTCTATATCAGACCCATCAAGAGGGCGGAGACCCAAGCTGGCTCATGCCTCACTGACACAGTCCAATCCAAAGCCCTAAGTCAATCTTATCAAATAATCTAATCACAGACCCCTCAGCCGAATTTAAAAATGCAATCAAAGGACCCCACACCCACAGGAATAGATTAGTTTAAGAACATAATTTTTTTCTGGGATTCACATAATTCAAACTGTGACAGAAATGTTTTATCAAATATCAAAGTAATATAATGGGATTTACTGATTGAAACTATATTTAAGTGGGGAAGCATGTGGGTGATGAAAGTTTATTTCTTAGGTTTGTTAAACAAATTGAGGAAGTTAAACTGTAGACCAGATTCCCAGGGGCTATACACAAGTATACTTTTTACCTTTGCACTGAATGAACTAGGTTTTCTGGCAGTTTTCAACTGTGTGTGTGTGTGTCCTCATGGCTTTTATGTTTATTTTCCTTTGAATCTAAAATCATTTCTCCTCACTGCAGGCCATTGGAGTCTGTGCTTTCCCTGTGCCTCACAGTGAATTGTAATAGTCCTTTGAAAAGTGACTGTGGCCGTTTGCCTAATAACATTGTTTTATTTGAATATTAGAAGGGTCATGCATATTCTTCCTCCCAGACAACATTGTGTCTTCTGGAGTATCTTTTCAGGGATGGATGGATCTCTTATTGGGAATTAACTTTTTGAGTAAATATTTCCCAACCAGTGGAACCATTCATTGTCCCTTTAATGACATGGACACTCTTTGAAGGCAGTGCCAGCATTCCAGCTCTCCCTGATCATGTGGTCCATCTTATTTCACAGCACTTAGGTTTTCTGGGGCAGCAAATAAAGAGCTGCTCTGTGGTCACCGTGGCCAGTAGCATGATTACTTTTCAGGCAGTGTTTCTTCTTTCCAGGGACAGGGAGAGTAGGCCATTAAGACTAATAAATAATTCTGGGTCTCTCCTCTGGGCCACTGTTTTTACGGGAAGCTTCTTGAGCTTTCCCTCTTTCCCGGTGCCTTGGGAACTGGTAATAGGTTAACTTTCTTTCACTACTTAATCTTTCAACAGTAGATGATGGTGCTGGTGGTGGTCACAACAATGGAAATGGTGATGATGATGATGATCATCTAACGTTTGTTGAGCATTTACTCAGTACAAGGCTCTATGCTAAATGCTTTATGTGACTTATATTTCATCCTCATTGCACTTCTATGAGGCAGGTATAAGAAAGGTTAAGTAAGTTGGCCAAGATTATACGACATATAATTGGTACATCTGGGATTCAGAATCCAGCCTGTGCTCTGAAACCTTATGCATTATCTTAGGGGGAAGTTGATTCTAGTTTTTAATAAAAACTACAAGCAATACAGGCATCTGTCTCCTCATACCCCTCTTCCAACACTCCTGCCCTCCCTCCCTTTCATACTATATCACATTAGTATACAGGTTAACACCTAAATACACGCATGACTAGGAACTGAAAAGAACATGAGGAATTTTAGAGAAACAGTCTGTTTCCCCAAAAGGTTAAGATGTTGGGAAACCTGTGACTTTGGATCATAACTCAAAGGAAGCCCAGGAAACATAAATTGTTTATGCATATTATGGCTTATGGCAAAACAATTAAAATAGTTGAGATGGTGGCATCCTACCATATTTTCTGAAATATTTTGAAGTATAGGCATGGTAGTGTTATTTGCTTTGGATGCTGTGGCCTCTTTTTACAGCATTTGAAAACACTTTGGCTTACGTAATGAAAATGGTTACACCACGTCAGTAATAATTTAAAAACGGTGAAACGGAGGAGTAATCATTTCTCGGAAACTTAGCACGTGCACACACACACAAAAGTATGGGCATAAAAGAGCAATAAATAGCATTCCCAAATTTGCCATGATTTAGTGCAGTATGTAATGTTAAAGTTAATGTTTGGAATACTGAATTTTCTCCATATTTTTTATTTTAAAAATACAAGTATACTCAGCATAGCATCTGGCATATCATAGATACTCAGTAAATATTTATTTCCTCCCCTTCCGCTCTCCCTGTCAGCCAAACTAGTTTGGTTTTTTTTTTTGGGGGGGGTGGCGGGCTGGACAGGTGGAGTGGAAGGGAAAGTTGTAAATGTCAATTGGAAGTTAATCAAAGAGAGGCGTTACTTTTGGGAATACATTTGTCTTTTCTAGGACAAATATATTGCAAAGGACCAGTCAGAGTTTATCCTCTGGTGAAGTAAAAATGGGCAGAAGCTGAGAAGCAAGGTTATAGATATGCTTAATTAACAGACCAAGATGTTCAGTCTCTATCCAATAAAGGAGAGAAGTGTGTTTATCATAAGATTTTTTTTATTCATGTGCTTCACTTATTATGGAAAATTTCAAATATGTACAAAAGTAGAGCGAATAGTTGAATGAACCCCCATGAATCCACCATCTAGTTTCAACAATTACCAATTCATGGCCCAACTTGTTTCATCATTTCCCAGTTCTCATTGGATTATTTTGAAGGAAACCCAGACATTTCATTTCATGCATAAATTTGTACTTCTACATAAGAGCAATCAAAAGGTCTCAAGGAGGGAACCAGTGATCAGATCATTTAGGAAGACCACTGTGAAAATGGTGTGAAGGTTGGCTTGCAAAGGAGAGTACACAATAGTAAGATATACATGGTATTTATGGTTAATTGTTTACAAAATATTTGAGTACCTACTAAATACTGGGCAAATAACAACAAATTAGGATCCTGTCCTCAAGGTCTTTGCAGTCTAAAGCAGGGTTTCTCAAACTCAGCACTGACATTTTGGTCCAGATAAGTCTTTGCTATGGGGGGGAATGTCCTGTGCAGGGCCTCTTCCCACTAGATGCCAGTAGCAACTCCCATTCCCCCAGTTGTAACAACCCAAAATGTCTCCAGATATTGCCAAATGTTCCCCGGTTGCGGGGCAAGGGGGCTGCAAAGTCACCGTCAGTTGAGAACCACATATCTAACCGGAGGATGCATGCGTAGGCAATTGCAGTGAATGTTGTAAATATTGAAAGTACCCAGAGAAGAGAGGTTCAATTACAGAGAAATAAAGTTAGTAAAAACTGTATCTTAAACAAGGTTTCCACAAAAGCTCTCCTGAGTCTCTAGCTTCTTCCCCTCCCCGTCCTCCGTCTTTGCCAAATACCAGTAGACGTGGGTCCCAGTTAGATACTCTAGTTCCCAGTGGGCCTGCTCTGTCCTAGCACTGAATTGAAAGCTGGCGGCCAATAGCTGTGGTCACTTACCCATGCCTCACTCCAGAAAACGCCCATTAATGAAAGCCACGCCTAACAATCCAAGGAGGGAAGCTTTGGTTCCAGAGGTAGGTCCAAATTTGCTCAGAGTATATGAAAATATTTAATTCAGAATGTTGATTATAGTTTGTTCTTTCTGTAAAGAAATCTTTATTGTTAAAATTCTCTCTACAGCAATAGCTAAATTCCATATGTACACTCTTATCCTTCAACCAAAAATAAACATGTCACATCCACTCTTTTCCTTTCAGCACGGCAGCTCTATTATAGGGTTCCGGTGGAGAGCATGCTATTTTTGTTATGCTCAGGGGCTATTGGGGATTTGGGAACAAAAAAGTTAGATAAATCCTTTAACCTCAGTTCTGCAGCCCGTGCTTGTTATTGCTTGTGCACAGAAATGGCGGAGGAACTTCACCCCTGGGAAATAAGCAGCAACTGTTTCTGTTTAGCTCTGTGAGAAGGCCTGTTGGAGGTGGGGGTAGAGGATTAGATCATAGCATAAGTTCATTAAGAATTTTAAAACATCCATCACACAGGCTTTGCTATAAAACCTAAATCCTCATGTGTGAAATTTCCTTAGGGGAGAATCATTATTTTTAAACCACTCGGGGATTCTGAGTGACAAAAGCTTAACCCACGGGCAGCTGATTGGATGGAACTCTTCCCAGAAGTGTGTACATTTCTCTCATGGTGCACACTGTGGAGACCTTTAAATGCCTTTGGACTTAGTTCAGTGAATTAAACTACTACTTTTAAAAGTAAGAGAATTTTGTGATTAGATATCCCAACTTTCAATAGGGTTCTTGGGAGTTTAAAATGAGAAAAAGTAAGTGAAGGCTTTGTGTCAGCCATAAACCACTATACAAATGTAAGGCATCACCATTGTTATTTTATTGCTGCCAGTACAGCTGATGGGACCAAACTCCCATAAGACAGTCTTCTGGGAGCTCTACATCCGGAATTAGATTTTCTTAAAAATATGCATTTTTACTTTCTTAGTAATAATTAAGTATAACTTTTCTATTTATCCTCATCCCAGGGCCACCATGTTGCACAACTCCAGGGGACACCATTCAATGGTAGTGGCCCTCATCCATCCAGTAGCATATATTCCCCCAGAGCTGGTAAATCCTGAAAATTTATAATCCTGTCACCTTTCACCCTGACTACCTTATTTATTTTATAAACGTCAACTCAAATGCTGCTTGTCTTGGTGAAATTGTCAACAGGTTTCACTTCACTGTGGGTTCCAATAGAAGGTATGTGTTCTTTCTCTACTGAATGAAAAAGGAAAAGAAAAGAAAGGTACTAATCACTTTTAAACTCTAAGGAGCAGAGGCAGAGTCTATGCCAGAGATTTACAACTTTTTTCTGTGAAGGCCCAGATAGTAAATATTTTTGCAAGCCAGGCGGTCCCTATCTCAATTACTCAACTCTGCCATTGTTGCACAAAAGCAGTCATAGGCAATATGTAAGTAAACAAGTATGGCTGTATTTAAATAAAACTTTATTTATGAACACTGAATTTGAATTTCCTATAATTTGCACATCATGAATACCATTCTTTTGATTTTTTTCAACCATTTAAACACATAAAATCCTTTCTTAGCTCACAGGCCATATAAAAATAGGTGGGGGGAGGGGCATGGTTTGCTTATTCCTGTGCCCATCTCACTGTTGAGGATTGAGTAGCTGTTTGCTAGTAGCTACTTAAAAAAATGCTTCCCCAGGTAAGGACAGCGTGACACTCACCAGTCATTCAGCCTCTGGACTAGGAATCTGGAATTCTGGTTCAACCCCTTCCCTGATGCTTTCCAGCTGTGACCTTAGGCTATACACAGAATATCAGAGGCTCAGGCTGCTCATTTATAAACCAGGTATAAAAACGCTTGTTCTGCTTCCCCTCACAGGGCTGGTATGAACCTCAAATGAGATCATGGCTTTTGAGAACACTTTATGAACTCAAAAGCATGACAGAAATATTGAAGCTTACCAGCATTTTCATATAGTCTTATTCTTAGTTTCCTGTATTGCCTCGTTTTCAAAAGTACATCAACACAATCATCCTTCACCTGCCATTTCTAGTAGGCCTGCTGTATACCAGGCTGGGCCCTGAGGAGATGCAGAAGAACTAGACCCTGCCCTCAGATGGAATGAGCAAAGGCGGGTGAAACCAGCTCTTCTGTGTGGAGATGGTGCAATGTGAGGGAAGCCCCTCTTCCCCCAGCAATAATGCCAACAAAGCAGGTCTTGTAGTGGAAGAGGGCATTTCGGGGGATGGCTTGCAGAGCATGGTGACAGGGAACAGTAATAATGGAGAATTTGGGGAGCCTTAAATAGCTAAGTATGAGGAGCCCATGATGGATGAAGGTTACTGCTAGGAAAGGAAAGTAGAGAGAGGTAGGTTGGTAGAAGAAGGAAGGAGAACTTGGTCTGCCGTGCTAAAGAGTTTGGACTTTTTCCTATAAATGAAGGGAAGTCATTGAATGGTTTTATTCAGAACAATAATATGATCAGCTCTGGGCTGTGGGAAATTCACTCTGGGGATAAATGTGGAGAAGGAAACATTTGGGTCTGGGTTAGTGGTGGAGAACAGAGTCCCATTAGGAGACCTCTATAATGACATAGGTGAGAAATGGAGAGGAACTGAACCATAGCGTAATAGCATTAGGGATAGTAGAATAAATACACTTTTGTAAAATTTCTGTACATTAAACTGAGTGCTTTTGTAAGTGCAATAATATTCTTAAAACACTGCAGATGCATATTTAAAGGAACTCTTTATTGAATCCTTTAAATAATGGTACATGTCCACACATACATGAATTGTCAGTCTTAAATTACTTGTCTTAAGTTTAGGTGTTTGCCTTCAAGTTTTCTTCAAACTGAATAGCCTGTACAATCAAACTTGAACAAGGAACAATGTTTAAAATTTCTGAGTAACCCATGTTATAGGTTTGAGATCTAGAGAGGATCACTGATAACTGACAGAGCTTTTGTAAAGTACTTATTAACAAATAGAAAAGGGTCAGCCTCTGTTGAGATTTTGATGACCGTTTGCTTAAAACTTGGTTTCTCTGTGGACTATGTTGTGATTGATGTTTTTGTTTCAGGAACGGGTCCAAGCATTAAGGAACCGAATCCTATTCCTCCACGTAAGTCTTTATGCAGTTATTTTGAAATGAAGCTTCCTGGGCTTTTATAAAAACAAATTGATTAGTGAATATTTGCCACATTTCGAGTTTTGATAAGACTTTGGCTCTCATTCTTTGTTCGCCTTTCCTTTTTTTTCCTCATGCTTTCTTTTTCCTTTCCTCTGTCCTTCCTTTATTCTCCACCTCTTTTCTTTTCCTCTCTACCTTTGCCATTTTTAAATTTTAATTTGTTGATCCATTGAAGTATGTGACCTTGATGGGAAGGTAGTAAATTATTTAGTGTGTGTGAAAGAAGTTAATTATTGGCATTCTTGTATCCACTGTGATCTGAAAGCATTAACTTACAGCTATGGGAGTGGTTTTCTTTGAGTGTCATCAACAGTGTTTACCCATTCAGAGAACTAGTTGCCTTATTTTCAAGACAGTCCCAAATCCAAGGAGTGTGTGTAAAGGGGTTGGGGGTGAGAGAAAAAGAGACACCAGCTACTGTAGAATGATGAATCAGAAAACATCTAGGCCAATTTCCTTATTTTATATGGAAGAAGAATCTGGCCCCAAAAAGATTTTGACAAGTACCCGTGGTTACAATTGGTGTTTGAGGCAGGACTAGAACCTGGGTTTCTTGCCTCTGTGTCCAGAGTTCTTCTGGATGATGTTGCTTTTTTCCTTCCCCAAGACACTCAGGATTAGTCTCCTTGGCAGACTCCATCACAATACACCGAATATCCAGTCTAGAGAGTTCCTCTATACAAAGCATTTTATAAACCATTCTATTAAATGAATTCCTTTAACAATATCATGGAACTAGATGTGAACCCAGAAAAAGAGACACATAGGGACATAATCTCTCATACTTAGCTGGTATGATTTTCATAAAGGCATCTCCATCTTTGGAATTTTAAGAAAATTTCCACTACAGAATTTAAAAATCGTGACCCATTTTTGCATGTGTAGGCATAAAAAAACAAGTCATTTTTAAATGCCTGTCCCACAGACTAGATTAAACTAGGTTGGTGGTGTGGTTTATCTTAACCTCCAGAGAGTTCTTCGTTTTTTTCCTGGGGAGTCGCCAACCCTTTGGAAACTCCTACATCACCCGCCTTCAGCAGGTGAAGTAGTAGTATCCCTGTTTTTCAGAAGTTAAAGAAACACACCAAAGGACATATGGCTGGTAACTGGAAGAGTGGGACTCAGAACTCTTGAATTTGGATCCTTCCCAACTCTTTTTACACCATGATATACTTTTCCCAAGCTCCTTTAGAATGCTGAGGCTGCTCAAGGGTCGTGTTTGTCTGCAGCCAGACGTTTTACAGCAGGGCTTCTTAACCTTTTTGTTCCATAGACTTCTTTGCCAGTCAGGTGAAAACCACGGACCCCTTACTAAGTCCACCCTATACTGTGTTATTTAATAAATATATCACACCTGCACCAACACATCCCCACAGGAGTAATTTTTTTTTTTTTTAATTTCAATCAAGCTCACGAACCCCTTGTTAAGAACCCCTGTTTTACAGGGAAGTGAGTTGAGGCTAGAAGATTTAATTTATATAGACATCAGCTGAAGTTGCTTCTGACTAGAGAGGGTAATAGAGATAGGATTTAATTGAAATAGTGGAAAGCCGATACCTTCAATTTATATTCAAAAAACAAAGGCCTTAGGAATTATATTCTACCAAAAACCTCTCTCCCATGGAAATGGATTTTAAATGTTTATAAATGACTCAAAGAAGGTAGTTTTCCTAAATGAAAGGAAATATTCTATTTCTGTGGCCTGGAATTAATTTCAAATATAAAAATCTTTGCCAAATGGAGGAACAATTGGTTCTATTTATGTTTTGCTGACCATAAAACTGACATCACTCCCCCCATGGAGAAGTATTTTCCATTCCCCACATAGAAAGATCGTGTTTGGAAGTGTTAAGAGGTAGGCTGTTTTAAATGACCCAATATACCATTGTTAAGATGAGGATATCAGTGAAATATTAGAGTCCACAGGAATAGTTTATTCTTATTCTTTGATTTTTTTCTCACCCCTTTCTTCCTGTTATCTTTCATACTTTCAAATGTCACAAAAATATATTTGTGAAGTATTTGAAGTGTGTGTTTTCTGTGCAGTGTCTCATTATTGGAGGTGTTCAGTAAATAAGCAGAGCCATATTTTGATTATGGGAGTTCACCTTATTTTCCAAAACATCTTAATTTCTGAATTTTTAAGCCGCTTACCCTTGAAATAGTAGGTCCTCAAATTGAGGCAGTGAAACCACAGGCTTAAATCTGATTTTTAGTAAATTTGTTGCTCAAACTAAATTGCAAACTGAGGATATCTTGGAAACCTGATTATTTTTTTTTCTCCTTTGAGAGATGCTTGCAAGTTACAAATACAGTATATTTTGTTGGAATCTTCATTATGTTCTGAGATTTTATTAGGCAATGCTCAGCCTTTATAACAGTGACAAATATAAATTTGCATTGGTATGATGCAGACTAACTTAAAGTGTATCGGTTTCACTCCTTTCCAGCAATTTTCCACGGTCTGGACACCCTAACGGTGATGGGCATTGCATTTGCAGCATTTGTGATTGGAGCACTCCTGACAGGAGCCTTATGGTACATCTATTCTCACACAGGTTAGTGTGGCTGTTGAATATTAGTTGGTGGCACATCTTCTGTGCCGGTAGCACAGTAGACACCTCATGTTTTGTTGGATGAAAGAATGGATGAAATAATGAAAGGGGGAGAAAGTTTGTTCCCACCATTTTCTCATTCATATATTTGGCATTAATTGAATTTTGCAAAAACATAAATTGCTTTAAGCAGTGTTTATGTTTAGAATGTTTATGTTAATTGCAGTTGAGATGTTGGTGAGGTTTAGCTTCCCCTAAACCTATTTTGTGGTTAAAGTTTAATTAAAGAAAGTTAATGTAGGTGAAACTGGAAATATGAACCATTCCTCCAGAGCTAAGGCTTCAGAATAGCCATAGCTTATAAAAGGACCAGACAGGACAGCATTTAGCAGAGTAGCATTTTTAGAGTGAATAATTCTATCACAGGAATATGAATATGTTCAGACCTCAAACTAACAGTTCTTTGCAACTTTTTCCAACCTGATGTTTGGCTGTGAGGTTCTAGAGCTGTTGGCAGCCTCTGCTGTATATTGAAAATGAACTTGAAAGTATGCAAGAAGACCCTGTAACCACCGTGTCTGTTGAACCTCAGTCATAGAGCTGCACCCTCAAACCCTAAAAGCTAGTCTCTTGCCAGGAAGGGCCAGGAAGCGAGACCCAGGCAGAATAAGGCAACAGAATGGCACTCTCTCTGGCACACATCCCACTGAAGTCCCCCTGGTAATTCCAGGCTCTTGTCCACAGCCAAGCACACAAGCCTGATGAAAAGCACAGCTCAGTTTATGGTGTGTATTGCTGCTCATTAAATTTGGAAGTTTAGTTCTGCCCCCCTCTCCCCAAAACCAGAGGCTTTAAGAGGGGTTCTTAAGTTTTGTTCATATAAAGATAGGTTTGTAAGTAGATTAAAGAAAAACAAAACCAAAAACCCTTCCTATCTTGCTTTCCAGAAAACAAATTGTGCCAGTTTGGAAGGTGAAAGGTTTACAAACACTGTTTGGGCTTGAAATCTGTTAGCATTACATATGTTATAGCTTCAAAATTACTTTTCATTAAAAGCTGTAGCCTCTGATTCATTTTACAGACTGCTCATAAGAAACACCAGTGGCATATGCCACATGAACAGGTTAATTTTTCTACAAGCATGAAGAAGGCTCGCTTCCGGACCAAATGATAGTTTCCTATCCAGAAACTCCTCAGTCTCTTACCTGGATTAACCAGCAGCAAGTTTAGATGAAAAGGGAAGTTCATAATACAGTGGCCAATGGGGAGAAGTGGTTATTAAAACACTGGCTCAGTTCATTCACTTTCCACAATCATCTTAAGTTGTGGAACTCAGACCTTATATGGTATATTTGGGGGTTTCAGGCAGCATCTGCCTCTATGTCAAAAACAATCCTTTATTTGGATGACTTTCCCTTTGGTTGTGCTTTCCATTCCATCTGCAGCACAGAGCATAAAACCAAATCACATATTTGAATTGTGGATATCTACTTACATACCTGGAATGTGAGTTAGTCTAAAAAAGCTTGGTTCCCACTTTATCATATGACAGTTCTAGGCACAATAAGGGATAATTCCTTAGTGCTCTATTTGGACAACTCCATTCCTAAAACTACATATTCTCCTAAGATGGTGTAGACAGGAGGGACAGTTGGGGGTAGAAATAGTGCTGGAAGGAAACCTAGAATCTTCATGCTCTTCAGTGAATCTCATTATTCAGAGGTCCCTAACCTCCAGTCCTTGCAGGTCCCTAAAGTCAGAAGTGTCCTATGCATTTTTTCTGAGGAGAGGGGCAAAAGCTTTTATTTTTATGTTTTAGTAAAATTGTTTAACTTTATCATGGTAGTACTTGCTCATAGTGTAAAGGCTGAAATAGTTCTACATGCCTTGTTATGAAAAGCATCAGTCCCTTACTGCCCCCTCCCCATTTCTCCCTTCCCAGAGCAACCACATTTGCCTGTTAGCTGATTCTTTTGGGCATAAATCCCTAGATAAATATATTGCTACTTCTTGACTTTTCAGGTTTAGATCTTTTCTGTGGATCTCTTACTATGGAAATGAGGATTTCGCTCTCTTTCAGCCTTATGCCTCCATTATACATTCATGCCCTTCTTGTCCACCCTTACCATCTTCCTAATAGAATTAGACTGTAATTTTGATTAGATCAGTATTTACTGTTTATATTATTATGACTTTCTAAATGCTAGTCACAACTTAGCCATATAATATAATATTATTTCTGCTGCATGACTTTTAATTTTCCCTAGAGTTGTCTTTTTTTTTTCCCTATTAGCTTACTTTTCTGCATATTTATATTTAATTCATCTGCTGACTCCACCAGTTGTCTCCATCTCCTCCTAATGCATTCAGACACATCAGGTATCCTATGATAGATTCACTTCAATAAGTCTTTCCTGGAGCCTTCTGACCTTCTCCAGCCTGATGTGGTAGTCCTCTCTGCCCAGGCACTGTAGTCATCCTAGGATCTCTTTCATCACCATCCTGGAGATTATTTTTGCTTCTCTTTTAAGTTGGGGATCCTTCCTCCTGTGTCATGTTTCACACATATCTTCCTCCTCCTTGGTTTAAAAGATACGTAGGAGGTACATTTTTTCATACCTTGAA
>JAQZBX010043092.1:0-21787 GCA_029593785.1 Cabassous unicinctus | reverse complement strand
AAAAAAAAAAAAAAAAAGGAAAAAAGACAACACCTTTCCCAGTCTTTGCAGATTGACCCATGCAAATGCTCTCCTTTAGGGCTTATCCATAGAGTGAGTTTGGAGAATAGTTACAGAAAATATCATATGGGCCTCCTTGATCCTTTATCTGGGTCTGTGTCTTATCTTGGGCATGTGCATGCAGCCCTAGAAATTTCTTCCGGACATGGTTCCAAATGTCCCCTATTCCCTAGGAAAGAATGTTCCTACAGTCTTGAGCACTGCATTGTATGTTCTGCAGCCAGCAAGCCCTTGCTCCTTGAAGCACAGCTTTGACTGCACTCCCACAGTAATATGTAGAAAAACTATGTGAGCTGCCTTTTATATGCAGAACAAATTTTGAGATGGGTGCCCCTCAGGCCATCACCAGACAGACTGGGCAGACATACATGCTCCCAGTATGTGCATGAGAGTTACTGTGCTCCCTCTGGAACTGAAACCAGGCATCTATACTGGGAGCATTGACCAGCTCCATGCTAAGCCATTGAGGGTTAGCTGAGGGACCAGGCCAGGCACCATGAGATCCTGCCCCTTTTAAGTAGGCTTTTTCTTGATTCAGCACTTGCTTTGTTAATACAGTACTTTATTATGAGAAAGATGTTCCTGATACTTCTTCCGGGTTTTTGAAAACTTCTGTGGGGTGGCAGAGCCCTGAAGCATGTCACTCCACCATCTTGATCTTATGATGTCTTTTTTGATGGACCTACAAGGAGTTAAACTTATCAAACCAATTATAGTAGAATTCTGTTGTATTTGCCATCCAATGTGAATTCACCCTTCCAGTCAAACAGTCTGCTGATTTCCTTTGAAGAGCTATCCTCCTTTGTGGGTTTGGCTGTGGTTGACCTCAGTTTCAGAAGTAGACTTCTTATTGGCCAAGAAATGTTATGGAATCCTATCCCTCTCCCAAAGTGATCAACTAACAATGAACATGTTACTTAATTTGAGCTGGTACAAGACAGGCTCAAGAATTTTATATGCCTTTTGAAGAAAGGAAACCTTTTGGAGGTAATGTTTAAAAAGATATAAGATCTGAAATTGTTGTACTCCATTTGCTCCCTCAAGGGAGAAGCTGCCTAAAACTGAAGCCAATTACCATATGTGTAGGAGAGCCAGGCCCCAGTTATAGATGGGGATCACTTGTTCCTGATGACATTATTTACATCTCTTATCAATTATGCCTGAATCATTACCCCTTATGTAAAACAAGAAATTCCCTTTTGATTTGGGATTCCTGCCCTTGCAACCAAATGTGATACACTGGCTTTTAGTTTCACCTATAAGTTTCACTTTAAAGTTTTTGTTGTGAATCAAGATTTTTTCATCTTCAGGAAAATGTTTTCATATGGTATAACTTATGTGTATTCGCCAAAGGGGTGCTGATGCAAAATACCAGAATTTGGTTGGGTTTATAAAGGGTATTTATTTGGGGTAATTTCCTTACCTCACCAAAGTCTGTTGCCATGTGTTGGATGGCAAGATGACTGCCAATGTCTGCAAGGGTTCAGGCTTCCTGGGTTCCTCTCTTCCCAGGGCCTGTTTCTCTTTGGGCTCAGCTTCTCTGCTCTCTCTACAAGGCTAGCTGTAGACTATCAGGTGAAAAGCTTGTCTCTCTTCCTGGGGCCTTCTCTCCTTCCTCATGACCAAGCTCCTCTGTGTGCTTACTTCCTGGGGCTCCAGCTCAAAACCCCACCCTCCCTTCTCTGTGGTGCAGGTTCTCTGTGGTGCAGTTTCTCTGTGGTGCAGTTTCTCTGTGAGTCCCCACCCACCAATTGAGCAGGGACTCAATGTCCTACTGATGTGGCCCAATCAAAACCTTATGATTACTTAATCATTAATTATTTAATGATGTAAAAGTGAAACTGCTGAGTCCAATATAATTTAATATGCCCAGAGAAAAAGACCAGTTTGCAAACATAATCCAATATATATTTTTAAAATTCATAAATAATACCACTTCTACATTATGTATAGCCATAGGAAAAAAGAAAATGAAAACCAATCACTTAAAAAAATAAACATTTGGAACTAGCCCACCCATAAAATTACAGCAAAAATTTAAAAAAGAAGTAACTTTGGAAGTATAATTGGTCATTGTCTTTCAAATGATGTGCCACATTCTTCAGAAAAGACAAAAATGTGGAAATAATTCCTTAGGGACCATGAAGGATATAAAGCATTGTCTATATTTTAAGCTAGGTGATAGAAAAAATATCTTCCCATGTTTATTGAAAAGTTGTCCAGTGTTTGCATGATGCTGTCAATCAGTTTTTTATATTGGCAGTATAGGGTCATGATCAAGACTGTGCAGCTGAGTGACGTTTGGTAATTTATTTGACCTTATTATGTCTCAGTTCCTTCATTGCTAAAAGTGGGACAATACAATACAAATGGGTTTTTATGGGTTCTAAATGAATTAACTGCAAAGCATTTAGAACAATGCCTAGTAAATGATCAATAAGTGATAACAGTTTTATTTATCACCACTTTGAATGAAGAAATGAGATTGGGGCCCTGTTTGAACCATTCTCAGTTTGAAGTAATCATACCTCTCCCTGAATTCCCATAATACTTTGGCATTTATAATTGCCAGTCTTCTTTTACTTAATTATGCATGAGTTTTTACACCTCTTTCCAAAAAGTTTTTTGATCCATCTCAACAAGAATATGACATGGGCAGAAATGTTATTAAATAGAAAATCAAGGGCAACAAATATGGTAAACACAAGTTAACATTTCCTTTGGAAATCAAATTTGATTCTGAGTTTCTGGATGTCAAGGCACCAAAAATCAAACAACAACAACAACAAAAAACAAAAACAACAAAAAACACAAACCCACTTTTTGTCACCTTATCAGGATGGAAGTTGCATAACTATTTTTCAGTGAAGAAAAATTTGCCCTAATGATAAATCATAAGAGTTGTTTCTTATGTTATCCCTTATATAAAAGGGCTGCTGTTATATAACAGTTGAGCAAACACAGAAATATTTTTCAGATTATATCTTGTAATGGACTTTGGAAGGAACCAACAGCAAAGCCTAAATACACAATCTATAAAAGGGTATTATCTTTTCCTGAAATTTCCACATTAGCTCCATGACCAGATGGTAAATTTTTTGGGTACAGGTATCAGATCTTTGTGTCTTAGACATCTTTATATTTCCCACAATGCTTCACATGTAAATACCCACTAAACCTATCTTAAAGATAAGTGATTATGTAGTTCTGAATGTGACACATATAAATGTGGTCATCATAGCAATTGCCTCCAATCCATTGCCACTTCCTCTATTTTTTTTTCCACTGTGTAATTTGGATAGATGTACTCCTTTTTCCAGTAAGAGCCTAGAAGGTATTTCTTTCAGTAAATATCCCTGACTTTATAAGTTTGGGTTAGGTAGCATTCTCAGTGTGCCTACCATTGTGGTAACACCTCACAGCTCATTGTAAATGACATTTTACTTATATCCTAGACCCCTCTTTTAGAGTGTCAACTCTGAAGAATGGCTCCTTGACTTACTCATCCTTCAGTCCTGACTCAGGAGGATCTCTCTCTCTCTCTC
Organism: Cabassous unicinctus; assembly: GCA_029593785.1. NCBI lineage: Eukaryota > Metazoa > Chordata > Mammalia > Cingulata > Chlamyphoridae > Cabassous > Cabassous unicinctus. Next base: position 18,182 of record JAQZBX010043092.1, on the reverse strand, counting down.
TCTCTCTCACTCTCTCTCTCTCTCTGAATGAGCAAATGAGCAAATTTGAGCAAATGAACTCCTCTTTGTGGCATTAAGGATTTTCCCAAATCTGGCCTAATGTTAACTTTCTGTTCTTCCCTCGCCATCACCCTTCCTTGGCATTTAGGACTGTTTCTTCTGTGATTGCAGCCAGTCTACCTGATTCTGACACTTCAGATCCTTGTGTTATTTTGTCATGTACTATAGAATTTACTTATTTATGCTTAATGTTTTCCCCTCCCCTGACTAATAACTAAAATTTGTTGAGCAGCTACTATGTACCAGACAGTGTGCTGTGTTACTGTATTAACTTATTTCATCATTCCATCAGCCCTGTGAAGTCAGTATTATTATTATCTGCATATTGCAGTTGAGGATACTGAAGAAGTGAGGCTAAATAACTTGTTCAAGGTCACATATACCATCTAGACCACGGCTTAGACAGGCTGCTCCAGATCCTGAATTTTTAACCATTAACACCTAATGCTTCTTGCTGGAATATAAGGTCTATGAGGGCACAGATATTTGTTTGTTTTGGTCACTGCTGTATTTCATGCACCTAAAAACAGTGCTCAGCAAACGTGTTCAATAAGTATTTGATAAGTGGGTAAATATAGATACAGATATCAACAGTTCCCATCTCCTAACAATGGCATTGATAGTAATTTGGATTTTTAAAAATTTGTCTCAGAATGCCTTTGATTTTGTTTAACAGAAATTTCCACACAAAAACAAGAATATTTATTAGCTCATATAATAAAGGATTTCAGGCAGAGTATCATTAGAGATCAATGTGTTTTTCACCTTTCTGTCCCGTCCCGCGGGACAAATCAACTGAGACTCCGAGTTACCCAGCGAAGGAATGAGACGTAGACGCTTGTAAAGAAATAACTGTGCATTTTATTCTACTAGCATGGCTCTTCTGTTGCTCTGCTGCTGTTCTTCTGCTGCGAGGGTTATAATCAGCTCTTTTATAAAGCAGGGAAAAGGGGAGTGCATTAAGGCTCAGGTGAAGATACATGATTGGGTAATTTGAATTGCTAGGTGTGGTGAAGATGGCGACTATTCGCGCGCGTGGGAACATTGTGGCGCGAACTGGGAGGAGGGTGAGGATTGGTGGGTTTAAAGATGGGTAGCGGTTTGGGATTGGTGGTTCCTGTTGCTGTGGTAGATGGCAGTTGCTTTAGGCGCGAAAAGGGTGCGCTTTTGGCGAGAACTTTTCTTAACTTCCTAGAAGGAGGCTAAAGCTGTTCTTTGTCTTAGCCCTAGAGGCCATGTTACATGTCACCGGTGCTGCTGACAAGGCATATGATCTGAGTGCTATCGTGAAGGTCTCCAACACCTTTCTGCTGTGCCATCTTCACTGTGTTGGCTTAACTCCCCACATGTCTGGAGGTTGGCTGTCATCATTCAAAAGTATCATTTACAGATCATTTCCCTTTTAAGGTACTGTGGTGGCTTGGAGTTATGTACCCCAGAACAACATGTTCTTAATCATAGTCTGTTCCTATGGGTATGAAACCTTTGTAAATAGAATCTTTTGATGAGGTTACTTCACTTAAAGTGTAGCCCAACTGCATCAGAATGGATCTTAATCCTATTTCTAGAGGCCTTATAGAAAAGGTCACACAGAGAGAAACAATTGGGAGCAGCCAGAAGGTTGAAGTCAGTGGAACCCAGAAGAGAAAGGAGAAGATGCTACCATGTACATAGCCATGTGATGGAAAAGCCAGGGAACCCCAAAGATTTCCTAGCTACTGACCCCAAGAAGAAACAAGTCTTCTAACCTCTGAAACCATGAGCCAATAAATTCCTGTTGCTAAGCCAACCCATTGTATGGTATTTACTTTAGTAGCTGGGAAACTGAAACTGTTACACTAATTGCTGTAACAAATAAACTCTGAAGCACTCATGATTTAATACAGTAGAAGTTTGTTTCTAGCTAATATAAAATCCTAAATAGTTTTTGCTTTTTGCATTAGTGGCTGACTTTCCCCAAGGTGGTAACTCACTAACCCAAGATTTTTCTGTCTTGTGGCTCTGTCATCTTCAAATGAGGTTTCCTTAGTCTGCATGCTTATCTTCATCTAACCAGAAGAGGAAAGAGCATGGAGGATCCTGCATGTGGGAGAATTTTGGGGCTCAGTCTGAAAGTGCACACATTGCTTCTTCTCATATTCCATTATCCTCAGTCACATGGCCACACTTAGCTGAAAAGGGGGCTGGGGGATGTATGCTCCCTGTGGGCCCAGGAAGAAGAAAAGGGTATAGTGATAAGCTGGCTGGTTCTGCTTAATTATCCTTACTTTATTTTTGGAGTGAAGAAACCTATCCTAGAAGTTCTCCAGCAGGCTACCTCCCATCTCATTGGTCAAATTGTGCCACCTGCTCATGTCTAAACCACTCACTGGCAAGAACAATGGGAGTGTCATTTTGGGCCTAGATTTATCTTATCCTGTACCCCAGGTGTGATCTGTGCCTGGCAGAGGAGAGTTTAGGCCAGGCAGAGGAGAGTGATTACTAGGAGGGAAAACCTGACTTTTTCTTTTTTTTTTTTAGAGAAATGGCTGTTTGGTCATCAACCAATTATGTCTATTACCCTGCTTTTCTGAATAGTATATAGTATATTAAACTTTTTAAAACTTTTAAAACTAGATGAAGTCTTTAGGATTTCTTTATGTGTCTGTCCCTTAAAGACTATAAAGATATTGTAAAGCAAATAAGGAAAATAGAAACCTCCTTTGATAATCCATTAAACCCACTGTAATTAATTCACCAGTCATTCATACATTAATTATATGATTGAATTCACTATCTGTATCAGTTATGGTTCACTGTTCATAAGTCCCTAAAACAAACTCTGACTAGCTTTAGCAAAACAGAATCTATTGGAAAGACCTGGGCTAGCTTACTGAAATGAGGGAAAGCTGAAGAAAGACTTGAGAAAAGTAAGAGCCATAGCAGCTTAACAGCAGGAATTAATAGGATTCCTCTTCAGGGCATCACTACAGAGATGAGTTGGCTCCAACCATTTTCCATCATTGCCTTTTTGTTTAGATTTAGATTCCACAGAAGTAGCTTATTTTGGGTCACTTGCTCCATTTTAGCCAGAGGAGTGAAGGGCACCTTGATTAGGGGAATGAGAATGGGCCAGGCAAAAGTATCAGCTGAGGAAACATATTCCATCAAATAACTGTGCCCTAAGAAAAAAACCCTTGCCTGGCTTCCCACCCCCCACAACTAATGTGTTTGAGTGTGAACTGTAGAAAAGGTGAGAGATAGACTATTTTCTCTGATCTTAACATATTTTAGTATTTTTAAAAGAAAATGGTTTTATATGTATTTCAGGTAAAATCTAAATCCATAGTGTTATAAGTTTAACAGCATCACCAAAGATTTTCCAAGTATTAACTCTCAGAATTGCTCACAGTTCATTCTTCTCGTTCTGCCAAAGAGCATTTGCCCCATTCCTTTAAATTTTTTCCTCTTAGAGACATAGGATATTCTTTGAAAAGTATAAAGTGTTTTCACAGTTTAAAAGAATAGGCAAAACACAGGGATCCCTGTTTCATTGTAAGAACTGGTAATACATTTCCTTGGCTACTAGGTCTTCTTTTCCTATTAACTTTTGTTATTTTTATTACACATTTTGAAACTCTTCTCTCCTGTGATATAGCTTGCCCTCTCTCACATCTGGTGGAGAAACATACCAAGAGGTGCAACATACTACAAACAGACCTACTTCAAGACACATACTTATGAGAAAATCAAATGCCAAATAATTCTGAAAGCAGCAAGAGCAAAGCAATTCATCACATACAAGGGATTCTCAATAAGACTAGGCACCGATTTCTCCTCAGAAACGACAGAGGCAAGAACAATGTGGTATGATATATTTAAGGTACTGAAAGGGAAAACTGCCAGCAAGGTATTGAAAGAGAAAAAACTTCCAGCCAAAATTCTATATCTGGCAAAACTGTCTTTCAAAAATGAGGTAGCGTTTAAAACATTCACAGATAAACAGAAATTGAGAGTTTGTCAGCAAATGATCTGCCCTACAAGAATTGCTAAAAGAAGTCCTTCATATTGAAAGGAAAACACAGGAGAAAGAAGCTTGGAGCAGTGTGAAGAAGTGAAGATCTTCAATAAAGGTAAGTACAAGACTAAATGCAAAATCTAACAGTATAAGAGAATACAATTGAATAAGAAATAATTCTATTTTCTGATAATGTACATGCAAAGCATAAAGAGGTAAAGTTGGACAAAAACAACATGAAGAGGAGAAATGGAATGAAAAGGAGCAGGAAACATCTATGCTTATGAAGCTAAGTTGGTATCTTTTCAAATAAGTATGTTATAGACTTAGGTTGTGTAATAGAAACACCAGGGTAACCACAAAGGAAGTATTTTTAAAATATGCAGAAATGAGAATGGTGTATCAGATATATCACAAAAATTAACTATACAGAAAAGGAGTCTGAATAAAGGAAAAAGAGGCAAAAAAGATATATATAAAAACAAAAGGACAAAATTGCCAAAGTACTGCCTTTCCAGTAATGACACTGGATGTTGATGGATTAAACCCACTAATCAAAAGACACAGATTAGCAAAATGGATAAAACTATATGTTGTTTACAAGAGGCTCACCCTAGACTCAAATAAACAAATAGTTTGAAAGTGAAAAGATGAACAAAGATAATCCATTCAAAAACAACCAAAAGAGAGCTGGGGTAGCTGTGCTAATATTGGACAAAATAGATTAAGTCAAAGCTGTTACAAGGAACAAAGGAGGACACACCATTAAATAAAAGGGTCAATATGACCACTGTGCCCCAAAATACATGAGGCTAATACTGGCAAAACTGAAGGGAGAAGCAGAACATGCTACAATAACAGTTGGAGACGTCAATATATCATTTTTATCAATAGATAGAAAATCTAGACAGAAGATCAATGAGGAAACAGAAAACTTGAATAATATGATAAATAAACTATAACTAAAAGGCATATACAGAACATTGTACCCCAAAACAGCAGAATACACATTCTTCTCAAGTGCACATGGATCATTACCAGTATAGATTACATATTGGGTCACATAACAAGCATCAATATATTTAGAAATACTGAAATTATACAAAACATCTTCTGTGACCACAAAAGAATGAAGCTGGAAATCAGTAAGAGGCAAAGAACTGGAAACACAAATATATAGAAGCTAAATAATGCACTCCTAAACAATCAATTAGCTGAAGAAGAAATCACAAGGGAAATCTGTAAATATCTTGAGATGAATGAAAATGAGAACACAACATATCAAAACTTACAGGATGCAGTGACGGCAGTGCTTGGAGGGAAATTTATTGCCTTAAATGCTTATATTAAAAAAGAAGAAAGAGCTAAAATCAAATATCTAACTGTACACCCGAAGAACCTAAAAAAAGAAGAGTAAACTAAAGCCAAAGTAAGCAGAAGAGCAGAAATAACAAAGATTAGAGCAGAAATAAATGAAATAGAGATTACTAAATAATAGAAAGCATTAACAAAACCAAAAACTGATTCTTTTAAAAGATAAAATTAACAAAACTTTAGCTAGACAAAGAAAAAGAAAGGGCACAAATAAATAAAATCAGAAATGAGAGGAGGGACATTTCTACTGATCCCACAGAAATAAAAAGGATCTGGGGAGCAGATGTAGGTCAAGCACCTGTTTCCCATATATGAGGTCCTAGGTTCAATCCTTGGTATCTCCTAAAATCAAACAAATGAGAAAACCAACTCTCAGTGGAGAGCAGATGTAACTCAGTGTTTGAACACCTGCTTCTCATGTACAAAATTCTGGGTTCAATCCTCAGTACCTCCTTAAAAAATCATAAAAGGGTACTGTGAATAACTGTCTGCCAACAAATTAGACAACAGATATGAAATGGACAAATTCCTAGAAACACACAAACAACCTACACTGACTCTAGAACAAAGAGAAGGTCTCAGCAAACCAATTACAAGTAGAGATTGAATCAGACATCAAAAAGTGTCCAAAAAAGACCCACATTTGAGGTCCTGAGTTCAATCTCCAGCCACAGTAGCTTAAAAAAAAATCCTGCTCAAACTCTCCTAAAAAAATTGAACAGGAGGGTGAATTAGGATCACCCTAATATGAAAGCCAGATAGATACTACCAGAAAAGAAAATTATAGATCAATTTCTTTTCTGAATACAAATGAAAAATCCTTAACAAGATTCTAGGAAATAAAATCCAACAGTACACTGAAAGAATTATACACCATGATCAAGTGGGATTTATTCCAGGTATGCAAGTGTGGTTCAATATTCAAAAATCAATACCATATTAACTGAATGAAGGGGGAAATTACATGAGCATCTCAATTGATGCCACAAAGTGATCTGACAGAATCCATCATCCTTTCTTGATTAAAAACACTAGAAAAGTAGGTATAGAAGGAAACTTCCTCAACATGGCAAAATGCATAGTTTTAGTTTGCTACAAGGGCTGCTAAGGCAAAATATTAGAAATGGGTTGACTTTGATAAAGGGAATTTATTAGAGTAAAACTTACAGTTCCAAGGCTGTGGATATTTCCAAATCAAGGCATCATCAGAGATGCTTTCCACCAAAGGTCAGTTTCTGGCCATCCTGGACTCCTGCTACATGGCAAAGCAAAATGGCAGCTGATCTCTGCTTCCTCTTCCAGGCTTACTTTCTCCCCAAGCTCAGCAGTGAGCAATCAGGCACATGGGTCTTCTCTTTCCAGGCCTCATCTCTTTACCAGAGGCCAGGATTAGGGTAGGAAATGGGAAGTTAATGCTTAAATTGTAGTTTCTATTTGGGTTGATTGTAAAATTTTGGTAATAGATGGTGTGATGGTAGCATAATATTGTGAATGTAAATAACAGCATTGAATAACATATGCCAATGTGGTTAAAAAGAGAGATTTTTAGGTAACTATAGCTTTTATGTTACTAAAATAAATTTTTAAAAAGGGAGAATGCATAGAATAAGACCATAAAAAAAAAAAGTTGATACATTGGTCTTCACCAAACTTTAAAGCTACTGATGTGCAAAAGACAAACTACAAAGGCAAACTACAAGAAGGGAAAAATATTTGCAAACCTCAATTATGACAAAGTAAGAACAGATATCTAGAATATATAAAAAGAACTCTCAAAATTCTCAAAATTCAACCATAAAAAATCCTATTAGAAAAGGGGCAAAATATATGAACACACATTAAACTAGAGTAGATACATGGATTTGAAATAAGTACATGAAGAGATGCTTGATATAATTAACCATCAGGGTAATGCAAGCTAGACCAGTATGAGATATAACTACACACTATTAAAACAAATAAAATTTGAAGTGGCAATACCAAATGGCGGTGAGAATGCAGAGAAATTGAATCTCTACACATTGCTTGATGGAATTTAAAATGGTACAGCCACTCAAAAATTAGTTAGCAGTTTCTTATAAAACTAAATACAGGGACAACCAGTAAGATGGTGGCAGAGTAAGGAGATCCTAGAATCAGCTGCTGCTACAGGGCAGTTGGTAATCACCCAGAGCTATCTAAATCACTTGTTTGGGGGCTCCAGGAGACCAGAAGTGCATCCTGCAACATCCTTGAAAGAATGGAAGGAGGAGGCTGCCCATCTGCAGAGAAGATTCATAAGTAGAGCACTCCACACCATGGAGGTCAGTGCCCATCCTCAACTGGAGGCACAAGCTGCCTCTGGAGCTTTTCCACAGCTAGAATTGGAAGCTCGACTTTCCCAAAATGGGGGAGGAAGAGATGGTTGGGCACCAACTTCAGCTACTGATTAGTAAATTTGGCAGGATAAAGTATAATCCTAAGAACAGCAAAAGTTTGAAACTGTCCAAGTCAGAAAGAGGCTGGTAGCTGCCATCTTAACTCGATGCCTGACACAAGGGGAAGTGGGCTGACTGAAAATCACAGTGCTAGTAGGGACCAGCTGCTTTCCATCTAGATGAGATTGCAGTTGTAACCTAAGCTCCAGGCCCACCTCCAGTAGGCAGGAAGCTGGGGGAAGCTGTACCAGCCTTTCCACAAACTACAGGCCACCCACAGAGGCTGGTAATCAACCTACTTTTGCAGCACAAGCCACCCAAGCAGCTATTCTGTGGCAGGAATTGGAAGCTCCATTTCCCAAAAACAGGGGAGGAAGTGATGTTTGGCCACTGATTTCAGCTACTGATTAGTAAATTTGGCTGGCTAAAGTGTAACCCCAAGAACACCTAAAGTAGAACATGTCCAAGTCAGAAAGAGGCTGGTAGCTGCCTTTTTTACTCCACCACCAGGATGAGGGGAAGCCAGGCTAACTGAAAACCACAGTGATGAAAGAGACTGGTTTCTTTCACCCAGATTGGCCTGTAGCCCTAGCCTAGGCTTCAGCCTATCCAGGTAATCAGCCTATCCAGGTAACTGCAGGTACGTTTGGCTGACATATTCTGGATAATCAGAAGTCTACTGTGGCAACTGTGGTCATCTTGGACCAGCACTGCCTAGATTGCTGCCCACACCTGCAGCTCCATCCCTGCCCCAGGCAGGGGAGAAAGGTATGTGAAGCTTCAACAGTCTTTCTGGGCAACTACAGTCTATACCTGCATGACTTGGATTATCCCACACAGCTGTGGTTCTGTCCCTAACCCTGGCAAAGGAGAAAGTTGGGAGAAGCTCCTTTGGTCCTTGGGGCAAAGAGTAAAGCTTGAGTCTCCACAGCTTATAGAACCAACTACATCCTTGGTTCCTGTTACATAACCAGTAAGGGAGAAAGGGCAGGAAACCCTGAATGAAGGAGAAAAACTGCACCCAGAATAAATACTCTAGTAAGCCAGATGCCAAGAGACCAACAAAAAATTACAATCCACACCAAGAAACAGGAAGATATAGGCCAGTTAAAGGAACAAGATAAGCCTCCAGATGATATGAAGGAGTTTAGACATCTAATAAAAGATGTTCAAACAAATATGAATAAATTCAATGAGGTGGCTAAAGAAATTAAGGATATTAAGAAGACACTGGATGAGCACAAAGAAGAATTTGAAAGCATACACAGAAAAATAGATATGGGAATGAAAGGTGCAATAAAAGAAATAAAAAAAATACATTGGAATCAGATAATAGCATATTTGAGGAGGCAGAAGAAAGGATTGTTGAGCTTGAATAAGTGGCCTCTGAAAGTGAACATACAAAGGAACAGATGAGGAAAAGATTGAAAAAACTTGAACAAGGCCTCAGGGAACTAAATGACAGCAAGGACATACAAACATATGTGTCATGGTTGTCCCAGAGGGAGAAGAGAAGGGAAAAGGGGGCAGAAGGAATATTTGAAGAAATAATGGTAGAAAATTTCCCAACCCTATTGAAGGGCATAGATATCCATGCCCAAGAAACACGATGTTCTCCCATCTGAAAAAAATCCTAGTGGACCAACTCCAAGGCACATACTAATCAGAATGACAAATGCCAATGACAAAGAGGGAATTCTGAAAGCAGCAAGAAAAAAGTAACATATAAAATATCAGGGATACCCAATAAGATTAAGTACTGATTTTTTTTTCATCAGAATCCATGGAGGTAAGATGCCCGTGGTATATATTTAAGATACTCCAAGAGAAAACCTTCAAGCCAAGAATCTTATGTTCAGCAATATTGTCCTTCAAAAATGAGGGTGTATTTAGAATAGTCACAGGTAAACAAAAACTGAGAGATTTGTAACCAAGAGACTTGCTTTGCAGGAAATACTAAAGGGTGTGCTACATCCTGAATAGAAAAGACAGGAGAGAGAAGCCTGGAAGAGAATCTAGAAATGAAGATTATATTAATAAAAGTAACTAAAATTTCAAAAGAGTGGTGAAAATAAAACATGACAGATAAAACCCAAATATTCAGGAATAAACTTAAACAACGATGTAAAACACTTGTGTTCAGAAAACTGCAACTCATTGCTAAAAGAATTTTTTAAAAAGACCTTAATATTTAGAAAAACATTCCATGCTTATGGACTGGAAGATTAAATATCATTATAATGTCAGTTCTACTCAAATTGATATACATATTCAATGCAATCCCGATAAAAATTCGACCAGCATTTTTTACATAAATGGAAAACATGATTATCAAATTTATTTGGAAGAGTAAAGGGTCCTGAGTAGCCAGAAACATCTTAAAAAGGAAAAGCAAAGTTGGAGGACTCTCATTTCTGGACTTTAAGTCATATTACCTAGCTACAGTGGTAAAAACATCATTGTACTGGCATAAAGACAGACATATAGACTAATGGACCTGAACTGATGGCTAAAAAACAGACCACCACACCTATGGTCAAGTGATTTTGGACTACCCTGTCAAACCCACCCGGCTTAGGAAGAACAGTCCATTCAAAAAAAGGTGCCAAGAAAAGTGGATATCCATAGCAAAAGACGGAAAGAGAACCCCTATCTCACACTTATACAAAGACTAACTCAAAATAAATCAAAAACCTAATATAAAAGCAAGAACCATAAAGCTTCTAGAAGAAAATGTAGGAAAATATCTTCAAACCCTGGTGGTCGGGGGTGGGTTCTTAAAGAGATAAGAGGAGGACTGAGAGTGACTACTGATATTTAATGTATGTAGAAGTTTTAATTAGCTTTACTGTAAATGTGTGGAAATGTGCAGAGTTGATGGTAACACATCATAGTGAGTATCAGCTGATTTATAAATGGGGTTGTGGCTGAAAATTGTAGTCTAGGGATGTAAATGCTAATAGAAAGAAAGCTATAGAATAATCTAGGAAAGAAATAGCACAGTAAACCCAGAGGTGAATGAGAATTGTGGTTGATGGTACAGATGCAAGAGTGTCCTTTGTGAGCTAGAGCAGATGTACATCACTATTGCAGGGATGTGGGAATGTGGAGAAGCATGGGGAAAATACAACTGGAATGACCTCTGGACTGTGGTTAACAGTAATAATGTAATATTCTTGCATCTATGCCAAAGATATACTGTGTAGTTAATGGGGGAGTATGGAAAATGTGTGCCAAATATACACTGTGGACCTGGTAATAATCAGATGATATTATCTCATAATCTGTAACAAATGTTCTAACACAGTGTGGTGTCACGATAGAGGGGTATTGTTTGGGAGTTCTGCACATGTGCATGATTGTTTTGTAAGTTTACAACTTCTTTCATAAAAATATTTTTGAAAAAATATAGTAGGGTTGGTTGGGGTAAAAATACACCAAATGTAAGATAAGGACTCTAATTAATGGTAAGATTTTGACAATATTCTGTCATAATTTGTAGCAAATGTCTCTCAACAATGTAAGGTGTTGGTGGAGAGTTGATGTATGGCACCCATGTATGATGTTATGAATGTTTGCTTTGTAAGTTAACAACTCTTACTATACAATAATTGTTTATGTATGTTGATATATAAATGATATTAAAAATAGTAATAATAGGGTGGTTTGGGGGAACTTACTTTGGTTGTAGTAATATTTTAAGGATGCTCTTTAATCATTAGTGAAAAATGTTTTACAGCAATGTAAGATATGATGTTATGTATGTTTGTTTTGTAAGCTCACAAGTATTGTTATACATGTATTATTTACGTATGTTCAAGTATGAGTGATATACTTCAATAAATTTTAAAAATTTAAAAAATCTAATTATTTTCTTTGTGACATTTTTCAAACTATGAAACCTTACTGATATTACAAATGTTGAGGAAATCTGCAAAAACAAAATACAGAATCATAAACAAGGATAAGCAAACAAATACTTGGATATGAAATCAACTAGAAGTACAGGAACATATGGAATAAAAATCCTTATAATATATTATTAAAATAAATTACATTTTAATAAGTTATGGAGAAAAGGAATAAAAAAGAATAATAAAAATGATCTAAAGTCATTATTAGAAGAGTGTTATAACAGAAAGGTGCAGATAGGAAATAAGATGCACTTGGGTATTTTAATTAATAATGAAAATTTGAGTAAAAATTTTAGAAGATTAAGTTGAAATAAGTTCAGTGACTATAGAGCAAAAATAGAAATTTTTCAAAAGAAAAGAAACAATAATAATATATTCCATTGTATGGTGTACCACATTTGTTTGTCTATTCACAGTGGTGAAAGAAATCTTGGTTGTTTCCAGGTTTTGTGATAATGAATGAAACTAGAAAGATCATTCATGTCTAGGTTTTTTTGTTGTCATTTATTTTCAAATCAGTTGGGTAAATGTATAGGAGCATATTTTCTGGTTTCTTTGTGAAGGCTAAGTTTAGCTTTGTAAGAAACAAACTGTGTTCCAAAATGACTGTGCCACTTTGCATTTCCCCCAGCAGTGGTGTTGGTGTGTTGTTCTCAACTCAGCAGCAGAAGGGGTTATCAGTTTTGTTTTGTTTTTATTTTTATCTTTCTAAGACATGTGTAGTGGTGCCTCATTGTTGTTTTAAGTAGCAATTCCCATAAGACAAATTATGTTGAGCCTCTTTTCATATTCCTTTTTTAAAAAATATACCGGGACTTTATATATAAAACTTTTAAATTTGCAAAAATTAGAGTGGAATCTTCTTTAAATTTATCTTTTCTTCAACATTTGAAATGTTTTTCATCATTGTTAAAGTTTCCTTGGATTTTTCAAAGTCATCTTGTTGAAAATTCTGCACCTGTTCTCAGTATTCTTTCTGTTTAGCTGGAACTTAGCAGGTAACTGTGGGAAAGGAAGTTTAGGAATTAATCCTAGTGAAGTGTTAGAGGGAACCTCCTGAATTCCATTTTGGACATGTGGAGCTGTAATATATAAATTCCACTTAGGCCTGGGCCATGTCTTTCTTGTCCATGGCTTTATTCTCAGTGCCAAGACTGTGCCTTTAACACTAATGGCACACAATGGATTAAATCACTTTTTGCCAGTTTCACTTTGTGTTTCTGCATGTTTTTCATTGATTTCCATTATTTCCATGAGAAACTCCCTGTCCACTTCATAATATGTACCTTCACAAATCTATATTCCATGGAGTTTAACTTGCAAGTTACAGTCCCTTGCTCAGTGAGCTAGAGGAGATTTATAGGCATCATTTACCCTTCTTAGAGTTGACTGCTTCTCTGAGAAGCTCATTTCAGTCTGGAACACCTGGCTGGAGAAATCTGCATGGACAAGATGCTATGTAGTTGGCATCTCTGCTGGAGCTTCATGGTGTCAGCTCTGAAGGAACAGCTGCTGACAAGTCCAGGTCTACTCAGATGTCACCACCTCTCCATACTGCTCAGGTGTCAGAGGAAAAGGCAGGAAATAATCATTTCTCAACCCTTCTCCTCTAATTCCCTTTTAATATTACATTTTGATCTCTGTCTAATTTCTTTGATGGGGAATCTGGGCAGTTCTTTTGTCTAATTTTAACTGGATTGTTGGTGATGTTATACTTGTGCTGTAAGAATTCTTTGTACATTTTGTATAAAAGCCCTTTCTCATATATGAGTATTTTGCAAGAATTTCCTTTCAGTATATGTCTTGAAACTTCATTTCCTTTACAGTGTCTTTAGTAGAGAAGATGTATTTAATTTCAATAAAATACATGTAATAATTTCTTCATAAATTTTTCCTGTGGTATTGTATCTAAAATTCTTTGCCAACCCCATGGATTCTTAAACTTTCTTCCATGTTTTAATGTACAAATTTTATAGTTCTCTGCTTTATATTTAGGTCTATGTGTCATTTTGTATTAATTTCTGTGAAAAGTATATGTCTATGTTATTTATTTATAGTTTTATTTATTTATTTGCACTTGATTACAACATCATTTATTGGAAAGACTGTCTTCTCTCCTTTAAATTGTTTCAGCTAATTTGTCAAATATTAGTTGACTGCAAGCAAGAGTTATACCCATCTGCTCCATGGGATTTAAGCCCCTTCTCAATCAGAATCAGAATGGGTATCAACATTAAAAAATCCTCAATATTGAGGAATGAACAAATACAAGGGGGAATGAAACTGTGGGCTAAAGTAGACTTATTATTCTAGCAAGAGAAGAACTTATATCATTGTTATAAAGGTAGCAGCCACCAGAGGTTCTGAGGGGAAGGAGAGGGAAGAATAGATGTAAAAGGGGGCATTTTTGGGACATTGGAATTGTCCTGCATGACATCTCAATGATGGATACAGGCCATTAAACATTTTGTCAAAAACTATAAAATTGTGCAGTGCAAATTGTAAACTATAATGTAAACTATAGACACGGTTAGTAGCAATGTTTCACTATGTGTTCATCATTTTTAACCAATGTACCACACTAATGAAAGATGATGTTAATGGGAAAAATTGAGAGAGGAGGGTGTGGAGTATATGGGAATCCTCTATATTTTTTATATAACATTCATATAATCCAATGCTTCATTAAAAATCAATTGAATATATTTCTATGGATCAATATCTGGGATTTCTATTCTTCTACATTGATCATTATGCTTATTTTTCATGAATAACAAATTGTCTTGTTTCTTGTAGGTTTTATTAAGAATTTCAATTGGTTGTGTGCTGCACTCCTTCACTACTGTGTTGTTATTCTATAATTTTTGTCTTTCCATATACATTTTAAAATACATTTGTTGGTACTTACAAAATAGCTTGCTGTGATTGTGTCTGAAATTGCATTCACTTTATAGATCAAGTTGGGAAGAACTGACATCTTTGCAGGCCTGAGTCTTCCATTACATGAACACAAAATGTCTCTAATTTATTTAGATCTTTGTTTTCTTTATAATTTTATATTTTCCTGTGAATAGATCTTGTACATATTTTGTTAGATTCATTTCTAAATATTTCATTTTTCTATTGTTAATTGTATTTTTTTAAATTTTCACATTCCAATTTCACTTTGTTAATATGTAGGAAAGAATTAACTTTTATATATGAGCCTTTTCCCCTACAAGATTTCCATATTATTTATTCACCCCAGGAATTCTTTTTCTGATGATTCTTAGAGACTTCTACAAAGACAATCATGTCACTCTCAAATAAAATTTAGTTTCTTCTTCTCTAAATTATATTCATTTTAAAAAAACTTTTATAATGGCTATAATGAACAAAGATTGTGGGACAGAAGGAGAGTGTGGATTTCCAGGTATAGCAGAATGAATTTTGGAATGAAAGTGTAGAGGAAGCATACATAAGAGAGGAGGAGGTAGCAAGATGAAAGTTTGAACTTGGGAACTTGCTGTTAGATGTTCATGGAAAAGGCAAAGTTTGAGGTCTGTTATGGGAATCTATGAGGTTGTGAGGAGGGCAGAGTTTTGGAGGTGAAATGGTTTCAAGAGACTCAAAGCCTAGGGTATTAAAGGTATCATGTATATGCATATTGAAACCATCATGGATCATGACAAATCTTATGGGAGCAAGAAATATAGCAGGTGGAGATGGAATCCTCAAGGAAGGCAGGAATCCCAAGAATAGTAGATAGTCACATGTGGACATGGTTATGTGTGGAGTAGTGCTATCATTTGAGGATGAAACCTGAAAGAAGGAAGGTAGAAAAGGAAGCATTGTCTGAAACTGACAATGATGAGCTATTAGACAAATGGCCAGGTTGTATGAGGAATATCAGAAGGAAACAACCCATTTGAAAAGGTTTCAGAGGTGTGTCCCAGGTGGGAATCAGGTTTAAGTTAGTATAGGAAGAGAAAAGGAATATTCAGAAATGGACTTGAGTTTATATATGTTTTGTCCTATTACTACAGAAATTTCCAGAAGCCACAATGGAAGGAATTTAAGAATGGGGTGGGGAAGGGAGGATGGAGTTAGAAGGGACTGTTGTGAGTCCAGGTATATTAGAATCCAGTGGATGAGAGTGTAGACACTGGATTGCTGATCTGCTGTGGTGACTAACAGGCAGGTGTAAAGGGCAAGATGACTGTGCCTGGTATTCCCAGAGAGGAAATGATTTGCATGGCTGTGAATATTGGGGAGGGGTAGAAGTTTTAGGTCTTGCCATGACCTCACAGGTTTCTTGCTCCCCTGGTGGTGGTGGTATGGGCTCAGAGTAGCGAGGTCTGGTAAGCTGAAGCATTGCATTTCCCCAGTCATGCTGCTGAAGACCACTAGGGGCACTCTGACAGAAGGAGATGACTTTGTTCAGATTTCTCTTCCTATCAGGAAGTTTCCTGATACTGCTAATAAAGAGTTATTCTTCCATCTGGTTAATGTCCAAATACTTAAGAGGAAATTTCTCAAACTTTCTGACATATTAATGATATCCTGACCTGGGTCTCACCTTATGAGGAGGCTTAGCTTTATGGTTAAGGCTTACTCTCCGATGTATAATTCCTTAAATGAATTGAAGAGAATTTTGAAAGATGCTGACCTATATCCATTCTATTTTTTGAGTAACCTGTATTTAGTAAAACATACTTTTAACGCTATGCAATTTAAGATTTATCATTATTAATTTTAATTTTTCATGTTCCCCTTACCTAATTTTAGTTCTGGCTGGAATGATTAGTTTCCAGTGAGGGGCATCCAGGGTTGACCTGGTCAGGTGAATCTAATGAACTGATTCAGACAATTAGAGAGTGGAAATGGCAGACAAAGCAGCTGTACATCTGCTTTGCACAACTCTGGCCTGTAAAGTTATCCATAATGTCAGGGAATCTTAGTACCTCCTATATGAACAGACTCCTTTATCAAATAAACAAAAAGAAGAAAAATATTTATTTGAAGCTCTAAGCTTTATGCTCTGATATTAACCTGTGCATAGGGACTGGGCTGTGGCTTCTGTAAATGGACCTACAGGAGGGAAAGGTGTCCACAAAGAGCAGCAGAGAAGGCTGACTGATGGGATGGGCCATTGAGGCAGGAGAAGAGGAGCAGGGATGATCTGTGTCTTCAGTCAATGTGGATTGGATCTTGTCTAGGAATGACTCAGACTGTTGTGTTACAATTATGGAATCATTGAGGACTTAAAAATAAAAGTAAATATTCTAATTAACTTTTTGCTTAATAAAAAGGGAAAAAATTAACAAGCTTAAAATTAAATTTTATAATGAATATTTACACTCTATATTAAGTTAAATTTCTTGATCATTAAATCATGTCAGGACAAACACATTGTGTGGCATTCCCATCACAACATTATGAGGTCATGTTGTAAAACTCCCTAAGAAAATGTTGCTATTTGTAAAGTTCATGTTCCTTTAATAATTATAAAACTTCTTGGCTAAATAAAGAGAAAGAGGAGTTTCTTGTCCACTATTACTTTGCCTGTAGGTGGCATATTGCATTTACCAGAGACAGGCATCAGGAATGTGCCAACATTACTGATGTGATTATGGAGTCTGCACCAATTCTTTGCTCCAGTAAGGTGCATGGGGGTTCCCTTCTCTCTCCTGCATTCCTGAATAGTGCCTGGTGTGAAATGTTTCTTTGAGGCTTGTAAGATGCTCCTGCAGCAGTAGGATCAGCACATCTGTCTTCTATTTGCATAGATGCAGTGGCATCCTCAAGTGATGGGGGAAATGGACTCCATGGCAATTGGTGCCCAGGGCTCACTCTCAGAGCTTTGCTGTACTGTTTGGATGCTGGTACATTGTTATGAAAGAGCAGAGGTCCTCCATCCATCTGTTCACCGAGGTACAGACCATGCATACTATGTACTTTATAAGAAATTATGTCTAGCCTCTCTCATGCTAATTAGCAAAAGTACTGATACTTGAAATGATTCTATTGTCCTCTTGGAATGTGTTACCATAATTATGACCATTCAATTCTGACCACAGGATGTGGGCCCTACTGACTGCAAGTCTTCCTCAGAAGAAGGTCACACACTGGTAGACACTGGAATAGCACTGAGGTATAGGGTAGGCAGGTCAACAGTGGGTAGCAGATACCACTAAACTCAGCGATACATAGTCAAATTGTTATATTTTGTCACAGAACATCTAATGTGATCCAGATGGCAGCCCTCCAAACACCACAGAGCACCTCTACATGCAAACCTTCATTGTGTCCTTTATATAAATGTTTAATTTGCAAACATACCCCAGGAGTTCATAGACTAATTATTTTATGGGCAATTCACAAAATTTTTAAAAAATCACATTTGCAATAAAATTGTCTATAAATTTGATTTCATTTACA